>JAKCPI010024539.1:0-24718 GCA_023213315.1 Euborellia annulipes
TTTTTTATTTAAAATTAAGGTAATTTATAAAATTTTTTTCTAAATTCATTTAATATCATAAATTTAACATTTTAATCTAGTAATTAAATAAATAAATAACAGGTTTCGTTTCTCAAGGTAAAGGGATGGATGAATGTTCAATAAACAAAAGGTATACGATTATTGGTAATATGTGTGGATCATGCACAGTACTCATTTCATCCCTTTACCCCACGAGGGAGCAACATCAACATATGAGACAATTCAAGTGTGCATGTATTATTATTTTAGATATTATTACATGATTCAATATTAGGTTTTAAGTTTTGCGTGTATGGGATTATTATTTCTAAGGATACCTCTTTAAGGGTCTCTGTTTATTAACTGCATCTTAATTTTTAAGATTACACGCAATTTTTATTAAATTATTAGCTAGAAATTGATAGATTCTATATACGGGCGCTTAATAATTAGAAAATCTCTACGCTCACGCTATTTATTTATTTACATGGGGTTTTAGGCCTTCTATGTCGGATTTCTCTGATGTTCTCTTGAATTGACGTTCAATTGTGAATTGGTTCCTCAATACTGGCATAGGGTGTTGTTGTTCGTCCCATTTAGGTTTAGGCAGGGCTTCCAGTAGAGGATCATTTCACTGTTGACCGTTGTTCATGGGAAATAGGAGAATTCCTCTATCGCATGTTTCCCTCTTTCGCGCATTTGAGAGAAAGAGTGTTTCCTCTTTCTCCGAGGCTCTTTGTCCGTCAGTGCTGAGTTCTGGGCCTTGGTTGTTTCAGGACAGAATGGGTTAATGTTCAAGATGTTAGGAGTTCGTATAGGATGTTGTTAGCTTTTAGGGTTCTTTTTTTTCAGCATGCATCTTGAGCAACGTCATTCTGTTTCTGAGATGAGCAATCAAGGGGGATCTTCAGTATTGTATTGGCCGGGCTTCCTTCCTAACTCGTGAATGAATATCAGATCAATTATCTCTGCTTCTTTTTAGCTCTTTAGTAAATGATATTAGGCAGGTGGGCAGAGATTAATTGATCTGTTTGAGTATGTAGCTGTGTGTGAGTGTGTGTCTCTGTTTCTTTTCCTTTTATTTCCTTGGGTTTGTGGGCGTTCTTTCCGTTTCGATTTTTGGTGATTGAAGGCTTACCTGCCTTCCGGGAGTGCCCGCGTTCGCGTTCGCGTGTGTCTCAAGAAAGAAGAGGAACTGCATTTTAGAATTAGATGACCGCCCCGGTCATAGATAGTGTGGGATTAGGTTAGTTTTTAGGGAAGCCCTCGTTGAGCCGAAAGAAGCAGTCTACAGAGTAAGTTAAAGAAATCTTCAATATTTTTCATAAAAAATCAATGATATAAACTAATCCTTTAACTCTTCTTTTGTTTTAGATGGTTAGGGCGAGAGTGGGGGCCGAGATCGTCGAGATACTTCAGGGCATAACCAACTGCATCTATTCGTAAGTAATATTATGCTAATTTAACAAGGCTATTAAAAAATTAGCTTAACACTTTAATAAAATAAATTTTTAATGTTTTTTTTAGAGATAAAATATTTTTTATCTCCAAAAGATATCACTGACAGTGAGCTATAAACTATTCTGTTCTATAGCCTCAAGAAAAATTTCATTGTAGGTTAATTTGTCAAATTCTCTTAATTCATTTGATGAATTCTCAAATTAAAATTTCTTTTGTTTTTAGGCGTCCGATGGTTTCTTTGGATCCTGCCAATCGAAAATGGATCTTTACTATGACAGAAAAAAGTTTTTCGGATCAGAACGGCTTCAAACCTGATTACCTTTAGTGAGCAGACACGTCTTGATTGAGAAACCTTTACTTAGGCAGGAGGACTGCAGGATTCCTACAATTTCTACATTTTGGTGAGCACACTTATAATTTATGGTTAGATTTTTTTCATTAAGGGTCAAATTATGCTTTATTTACATAATAAAATGACTCGGGCTCCAAGGCCAGCCTTTAGAGCAAAATGCTGTTTGTGCAAGGATGAACTTTGGCGCCCCTTGTCGGAGATTCAAATGGAAAAAAAGCCGGAGAAATTTTCTATATACAAAATTCATATAATTTTACTCGCGTTACTCAAAATTACTCCATTTTTTTTTTTATTATACGATGGAACCAAAAGGTCGATATTTGTGGCATAGAGTTTATTTCATCGTGTTTCTAATACGTAATTAATTATTAATAATTGAAAATTTGATAGATTTTAATAAAACCCTTTAAAATTTTAAAAGTGCGCAAATATAAATATAAAAGCCAAATTATAAACTAATTGGAGATACTCTTATTTTGACTAAGTCCGTGTTTTGTACTCGTTAAGCGAGTCATTTTTTTCTCTTTTTATGTGATTTAGATTTAAAGAGAGAGGCTTGTTAGGGGAATTTTTATTTTTTTATAAAAAATTTATATCAAAAAAATTAATTGTTTTTTTTTTTTTAAAAAAAAAAAATTTTTTTTTTTTTTTTTTTTAAAAAACCCCGAGAACATAGAAAATTTATATGGAATATTTTGGCCGAATAAAGAAATATTAGCAAATAAAAAATTTTAATTAGGTTATTTATTTTTGGCCCAAACGTTATTAATTTCACTCCCTAACAAGTCTTACTTCATCATCTAAAGTTTAATTAGGCACGATGCAAGTGATGCATTGTATAAGCGCCTTAATTTCAAAAAGACAATCAAATTAATCTTTAAAATTAATTTTATTTTAAATTTTTCATATATTTAAAACACGTGCTCCCTCTTTGGACAGAAAAAAATAGAAATATTACAATCATGCTATTTTGACGCCACTGCCTCATCCCTTCACCAATACCAAAAATTTTGGCACCCTCTCCCTTCCTTTAACAAAATTCTGTGACCGTCACTGGTTATCCTGGATTTATTTTTCCTTGACCTGAGATAATTTTAGTGATATCAATACCAGTAATATTTTCGTGATATTTACGTGTGTTTCGGGAGCACAGTATATTTGATCTCACTATAGGCTTACATTGATTGATACATGTTTATAAAGGGGCTAAAGTTAGCATAATCAAAACAACCGTTTTCTACAAATTATCTCTTAATATTAAAAAAAGGATCTGGTGTGACTGGCGCACAGCACACAACTTTCTCTTGCCTTCGGTAATCGAAATTTGTGTTCTGTGCTTGTCACACTAGATTTTGCTTAAGCTCAAACATTAGATGCCATTTTAAATACGTATTGAGCCAGCCTCCTTTTTTTTATTTTCACTATAAATTAAATCATTTTCTTTCTCAATAATAATTCATTATTTTTTTTCTTTTCTTAATAATTCGATAATTTCTTTTCTCACTCTCCTTTAATTAACAACTGCTTAGAACCGGTTGATCGATTAAATATAGAAAACGTGGCGCACCTGATTCCTTCTGATCAGGTTATTTTAAAATCAGTAACTCTCATCCTCCTTCATCCGTTCATTAAAACACGATATGATCAATGTTTAGAGGCGTTAGAACTTGCAAAGATTTATTTTCTATTAAGAACTCCCGGTTCATTTATTTCTCACCAAAATCTATTTCAACCGATGACAACATTGTTCAAACACGAATTTAAATTTAATTTAATTTAATTTTTTTAATTTAAAGTTCACACAAACAAATATCAGATTTATTAATTGCAAATGTTTCTCTCTAGAATGTTGATTTATGAGTTTGGAATTTTTCCGATATGAAATCCAATTAGATACAAAGAGAGACAGAATGTCTCCGACATGCTTTTTTTTGTCCTCGATTAAGGAATTCCTCTCAAGTAAATTGATTGTGTCCATAAAGGGACAAATCTTTTTAAGGCACGTGCAAACTCTGGAAGCTTCTAAAGTTCGAGGCCAAATCGTCGTCAGTCATTCATCGGGATCAAACTAAATCATAAAATGTATAACCTTAACTTAACAAATTTTTTCAAGGAATTAAAAAAAATAAAACATTCCAATTTGATTATGATATGATATGAATACTATTCAAATATGTAATCCCTACTGCAACGTTTTAAATGTAAGGTCAATTTAAGATCAAGGTGAAAATATAAATTAGGCCTAGGTCGCCTAATCATTTCTGATAAATCATCCTAAAAATGTTCGTCAGGTGGTGAGATCTTCTCTGTTAGCATAGATAGGCCTACTTCAAGAGAAAATACCCCTAAATGGTTGGATAAATTATCATAAATTTCTTCCTTTATAGAGACATTTTCTCTACGTTTTGCTGTGAGCGGACCACATGCTGAATGTTGTCGCCGTTGTTGCAAGATTCCACACATTTTGATTATTGCCAGCCGGCTCTGAAGATGGCCTAGACCTCGGGCCGAAACGTCAGCCGTGAGGGCCAGATTTAAAATAAAAGGAAATTTGGCTGCATTCGTCTTGTTTTTTTCATGACTCCATCATCAATATAAATAAACGTTAACAGCATTGTACAATTTTGGTCAGTCAGAGGGAGATAACATTTAAAGTTGAAATATGATGTGTGATGATTATTTTTTTGATTATGAGGTCTACCAGTTCAGTTGGGAATAGTGACGTCATTTCACATTTATATGTGTGTGCCAATCACAGAACACAACTTTCAATTACGGTAACAAACGTAAGAGAAAGTTGTGTGCTGTGCGACCAGTCACTCCAGATGTTTTTATCTTTATTTATTCTTTCTATTTTTCGGCAGAAACGAAACGCGTCCAACACACGCAAGTGGTTTTAAATTTAAAAGGAAAAAAAAGTGTTAGCTAAAATGAATAAATCAAATCCTAATCAAAACAGAATTTACTAATGAAATATTTATAAAAAAGAATTCTTGTCTTCGCCTATTAAATGAAGAAGATTAAATTATAAACTTCTCTCTCTCCTACTATAATTAATTTATTCCTTTGAATTTATGCGTTAATTTTAAGCTCTCTTCGCATTTATTTAGGGCTTAGATATTGACTTGAAATGTCTTAATTAGTAATAGACAGACTAAATTAAGTCAGTTTTTTTTTATTAGATATTATTAGGTGCCCTCTTATCAGAAAATGGAATCAAGATAATTTCATATTAGATCCAAAAAAGGATCTCCTCTGATTGAACCGAGAAACTTAATAAAGATCCATCGATAATATGAAAGAAAAGAATTTGGAATTTTTTAATGGGATTTGAATTAATCTTTGATTACTTTGAAATTTGAGCATTTTTTGTTTGAATTTGTTATTTTTAATGGATTTGCTTGTGAGGGATGAATACATTCTCTTTCTCTTCATTTAATGTGCAAGCGATGAGATTCGTTAATATTTAGCAAGTTTTATTGCGCTACAAGTTTTCTTGGTTATAAATATAATTAAAAAAAAAAAAACTAGCTTTATTAAGACCTGGCAACTGTGCTAGAATACAGTTTCGGTGAAGCATTGCCACCTTCTTCAGGCCTGATCAAATCTAAAAATCCTCCATTTTTCATTAAAATCATAGAGGAGATCTGATTGAGTTTAAAAAATATGAGAATACAGGACGAATAACTTAATTTATATTTGAGAAGCAAGATTTTTTGCTGGTTCGTTTATGTCTATTTACAATTTCTTTGGCCATTTCTGAAGATGGTGAATTGCCCCACCGAAACTAGCGCAGTAGCCAGTCTATAACTGAAAAAGAAAAAATATAACCCAAAAATCCCGAGTCACCTTGTTTCTAAATTTAATTCTTTTTTCGGCATCGGAGGCCATTTAGACCTCATCTCTATTTAATTCAAGACATTTCATTTGAAATGACGGGATGCGAACCCCGACCCTTAATTATCGAAATTCTGCTGCATGTATTACCAAATGTATATGTAATCTTTTCATGTACTGTTGGTACCATTATTAATCTCCAGAGGTAGAGACTTGATCCTTGATATTAGACAACCAAAATGATCCGAAATGTTTTCTCAAAATTCTATTAAAAAACAAAAAAAAAAATGATTTATTTATCTTTGGTTATCTAAACTCAAGGCTCGGTTAATAGAGGCACCGACATTACCTCCAAGTAATCTGAGTAGACCTTTCATTTATCATTTTTTGTTCGTTGATTGACTCCATGTTTTTTTTGTGTCTTTCCATTCTGAAACTCGATCCGAAAACAAGACGAAAATGGCTCTTGAATAATTTGTTCCCTAGTCTCATTACTTTTCTCCTCAAAGCCTACTCTTTATATTTAACGGCTTTTTATTAGCACCATTTACAAGTGTTTCATTCAACTACATATCACCTTACCTCTAAAATTATTTTATATTTTTTGTATCTTAATTTCATATTTTTATTATTAGATTATATTCTACTTCTTTTATGATGAAGATAATATTCAGACTAGATTAAAAGATAGCTAAGTCTTTAAACATACGTAGGCCTATATCCAGCACATTAAAATTCCTGATGTAACATTTACGTCAGGGAGGAATCTCACTTAATTACAAAATTTCAACCTCGATACGCATTTTCTTCTTGCACACACACACACACACACACACGACCAGCTCTTTTGATTTCAAGGACTATTTATGGGCAAAAATGTTTATTCTCACCCTTAATGGACACCCAAAAGACCAATGGAACGATTTTGGTGACTGTTCCCAATTCTCCTTGTTATATCAATTATTTTTAGACAAATATTCAAATTTACTAAAAAGGGCATTTTCTCATGAATATCTTCTTTTTTTTACTATTAAAAATTCCACTTGAAAATGATTGATAAATAAAAAAAAAAAAATACTTTGATTGAGCTAATAAATTTAAATTGACATATTTTCTTCTAAAATATTACATCTATATTCCAAATTCATTAGTTATAATAAATCCAATCATTTATCACGTTGATTATAATCATTTATCATTTCCTACCAAATGACACCGGCGGATTCAACAATTTAAATCGAATTTTCTCTAGGAATTAATACTAATTTTTTCTTAAAGAGAACAATTTATTTTTCACTCGTTTAAGATAATTTTTTCTAAAGGCCAAATGATTAAAAGTAGCCTACTTGTGCTTTACCGATGTACTTGTTTAGTTTTTTCATTTTTTTTTTGGATTTTTTCAAATTTGGCTCCAACGATTTTGATTAAAATTCAAAAATCAATTATTTTTTAGATGCTCTTTAAAATGTATATTCTCATTTTGCCATTGAAATCTTCTGAAGCACACTTTACTCTTTTTTTTTTTTTTTTTTTAAACATTCACACTTTTTTCTCATTCACACTCACATTCCACACACATTCACACAGTCTTTTCGGCAACTTAGGCCATTTAAGACTTTTTACGATAATCAGTATGTTTAATATATCAATTGGGGGTGGGGTCCAGGCATTTTTATTTAAGTCATTTGGTATCCAAATGCCTTAAATAAAATTATCGGACTGCCTGGGGTCCGAACCCGAGACGTTCGGTATAGAAGGTAGGCACGCTACCAACTACTCCAAGCCCCTTGGGCCCTTACTCTTGTACTTCATAGGAAAGATAAAAGAAATGGTTGCCATGGCATCAAAATATAAATATTTTCCCACGTTTAATACCTTGAATTCTAATATATTGGCGGAAACTAAATTAACGCCGACACAAAAACTCTGGTGTGACAAGCTAAGAACACTCCTTTCAATTACAGAAGATAAGTGAGAGAAAGTTGTGTGCTGTGCTTTTCACACCAGTTTTTTGAATTATATCACATCCCCTTATTTTATTCAAAAATAGTTAATCTCAAGCTTAAGGTAGTTAATTTTAACTAAAAAGTTCAAAAATAAACTTCTATTTATAGCTTTTTCAATCAATTTAAGTTAAAAATTTAATAACTCTTTTCACTTTCCTGCTTAGCCTAGCAGATTGATTGATAGACAAAGCGAACATTTAATTTCCTTTTCATTAACCTAAGACAGTCAATCAATCTTAGAGAGTTTAGGTAAATATTTGACAAAATAAAAATTCGAGGTGCTCGTAAAAACGAAGAAATCTGCCAAGTTGTTGGCTACAAATGCAATTATAAAATCACAACACACGATTCGTGATGTGTCAATTTTGAGGGACAACTTGAATGAAAACTTCACTAAGCTGATTAATTGAATTACATTTGTAATCGTGATTGAGTTTATCTAAAGAATTCAATCCCCATCTGGGTTCTTACTGTTTAAATTACCCACATGTATTCTACTCACCTTGTGGATGTTAATTAAAATAAAATTTATTCGGTAATCGAAAGTGTCAACATCAAATTTTTCACATGAACGCAACGCTTTGTGAAATTTCAATTATCCAATACAAAAGGAATTGGCCCACAAAATTAATTGATTTTTACTATTTGAAATTCCTATCGGGATCCCCGTATATTTACCCGAGGTGCTTTCGTGCACGAAGACACACTCCTCAAACCCAACCGGCCTCTGGCCGAAGCCACCTACCGGCACCCCGTGAAGTTACATCATTTCCTATCTCTAACTCCTCCTCCTGCGTTCGTCTCTAGCTAGTGACCTAATCCTTATTTCTGGTTCCTTTTATCCAACTTCTTCTATGCTAGGGAGGATGTCCTAGTTTGAAGAGGGACTCCCTCAGCACCGGCGTGTAGCCTACTCCTTTTGAAGAATGCATCACTGAGAGGGAACCTTCTTTACGTCCCTTCCACAGGACGGGATGTCACAGCAACTCCCTCTCCTCGTCCTGGCGGCTATTGTGGTGAGATCCTATATTCCAATCCAGAGCTTGCTTGAGGATTTGCTTGCTTTAAATAAATATTTTTATTTAATGAAAAATCCCGCACGCCCAGGGTTTGAACAGGGATCTTCTTGTAGAAGCCGACACTCTAGCCCACTACACCAGCGAGCCCCCCAAAAATGAGATCCCTGTTTATAATGCTGCCTATCCTTACGTTCTACGTAACTTTAAATCCTTCAACTTAATTTTTCTTCTTTATTTGCTAACTAAAATAATGATCGAGTTCTCATGTTTTATTAAACGTCTCGTCGTGTCTTCACTTCCTTCCTTTTCAAGATCCAGAACAAGTTTTTTGTTTGAACGAGCCATCTTGAGTTATCTCATAACCAGGAGCATCAGATCTCTCATTCTTTTCACTATTCATAAAAACAAATGTTAAATTATGATATATGAGGTTATTTGATGACATTGCACTAAGCATTGAAATATTAACAGTTATTAAAGATCTGATCTTTCTAATTTTGAAGGACTCAATTTATTTTAACATTTTTTTTTTCTTAATTTTAATTTATATTAGATCTAATCTAATCATTTTTAAACTCTATTAAATAACCTTGTTTTTGAAAATTTCTTCCTTTCTTAATCTCTGGTCAAACTATGTCTGAATTTTATTATAGCGCAAGTCTAGAAGAAAAAAAATGGTTACTTTTATTTATACACATGGGCGTAATTAGAGAATTTGACTGGGGGGGGGGGGGAGGGCATGCGACCAGCTATCCTTCGGTGGGCCTGGAAAGCCCCATATTTTCTCAATTTTTCTTGGGGCAAGGAGCCTTCTGGGGGGTGCCACGAGCCTTCTGGAGGGGGGGGGGGGGGGGTCAGGCCCCCCCGGCACCCCCTCTAGTTACGCCCATGTCGATACAGTATAACTATGTAATATAAGCTTATAGTAAGAAAGTATTGCGATTATGTCATAAATTGGATGTCGAGATTTTGATGAAAATACATGTTCTGATGTCCCTGAGTCCAAAAAAGTGGGTCCCTCAATTTGGTCTGTGTGTGTGTGTGTGTGTACAGATGGGAAAATGAGCTACGAGGTTGAAATTTTATATTTAAGTTAGGTACCCTCCCGGACAATCAAAATAAGCTTTTGAACCAAATCGGTCAGAGTACTAGTACTCTGCTGAATTACTTTTTCAGTTTTTTCGATTTTCTCAAAATTCTTTCTACCGATTTTTGTTAAAATTCAAAAATCAACTATTTTTTAGATGCCCTTTAGAAAGTAAATATATACCGGTGTCAGTAAAATTTTTGAAGAGGGTTTTTAAGTACACTTTACTGATGTAATATTTCAGATTTTTCAAATATTTTCCGGCTCTTCCTTCCATAGAGCCAATGTTAAATACCCGTATGGGGATTTGCATGTTCATTTCGATTTGTCCCCTTAACTTTTTACTTTTGAATCAATTTTATATAGTCATATCATTTGATTATGAGATCATTTTTTTTTTATTAAGGACTTGTCGGCAATGGAGGCCTTTTAGAACCGTATAGATTCATTTTAACCGCATGTTTACAATTGGCCGATTATTTCTATCTGCGATCTAATTGCATTTTGTATTTTTTAGTGAACAAGAAAAAAAAATTGGATGCATAAAATAAGATTAGCCATAATAGTATATAATTTAATCGTAGCTGTAAAGTGCGACTCCTCTATTAGGGCGTAGTCTTTCACTCATCAAATTTTATTGTGTTAGGATCAAAGATCTAAAAGAGATGTTGAATCTTAAATCACTAGTTATGTCTTATTTTGACAGTTGATTTACTTTTTTCCATCGTTTAATTTAATAGCCTCTTTTTTCTCCCCCCCCCTTTTGAATATAAATCATCTATTTATTATGAGAGCCATTAGCGTTACATTAGAACAAATAATGTTTTTTTTTTTTTTTTTGAATGATGATGGCTATTTTTGAACTTCTCTCTAATTGACGGTTGTCCATCTGGTTAAATTAATTTTCATTTTTCAAATTCTTTCGTGTAATACGATAATATAAGACTGCCGTTTACGTTGAAATTTTTAAAAGAAAAAAATCTGGTGTGACTGGCGCACAGCACACAACTTTCTCTTACCCTTCGGTAAGAGAAAGTTGTGCACTGTGCTGGTCACACCAGATTTTTTGTGTCGAGATATATTTAGTTTTCCATAGCACCTTAGTTTCAAACTTGCATTTTAAATGTTGATTGCTTGAAATAAACTATGGTTATTTTTCAAAATTTTAATCTCATATTTGGACATTTTATACACAATATAGATTCGTAAATAAATACAAAATTTCATAAGAATTGGAAAAAAAAATTTTAAATGCGTAAAAAGTTCCAAAGGGGACCCCCTTTTGAATCGAAATTAACATACAAATCCCTATAGGAAATTAACATTGGTCAAATGCGAAGATAAGGTAGAAAAATTTAAAACGCGTAGAAAGAGAGAAGATAGTTTTGTGAGAGAGAGAGATATGTTTTCTCCGAAAAAAAAAAATGGGCGTTTAAATAATAATTGATTTTTAATCTAATAAAAAGAAAAAGATTTAAATTCGGTTACCATGGCAACCATTTATTTCTCCTATCTTTCCTATGAAGCACAAGAGTAAAGTGTGCTTCAAACAATTTTGAGGGCAAAACGAGAATATACATTTGAAAGAGCATCTAAAAAATAATTGATTTTTGAATTTTAATCAAAATCGTTAGAGCGAATTTTGAGAAAATCGAAAAAAACTGAAAAAGTACATCAGTAAAGTACTAGTACTTTTTGGCCGATTTTGATTAAAAGCTTATTTTGTCGGTCCCGGGGGTGTTTAACTTAAATATAAAATTTCAGCCTCCTAGCTCAATTCCTTCATGCTTAAAATTGAACACACACACACACACACACACACACACACACACACACAGACAGACAGACAGACAGACCATGTCGCGAAAACCACTTTTTTGGATTCAGGGGACCTCAAAACGTGAAGATCCATCAAAATCTCGACATCGAATTTTTGACATGAAACCAATACTTTCTCTCTCTATATATTTCATATATAGGGTACGAGAAAGTAAAAATGTCCAATTAATTGCTTACCATAAAAAAACAATCTAACGATGATTAGTTGTAGTAAACAAATTTAGTTGATGTTGCCTAATACCTCGTTCGTCGTTTTTTACTTTCTCTTACCTATGTATATATGTAATATATATATAGAGAGAAAGTATTGGATTCATGTCAAAAATTCGATGTCGAGATTTTGATGGATCTTCACGTTTTGAGGTCCCGTGAATCCAAAAAGTGGTTTTCGCGACATGGTCTGTCTGTGTGTGTGTGGGTGGGTGGGTGTGTGTGTTCAATTTTAAGCATGAAGGAATTGAGCTACGAGGTTGAAATTTTATATTTAAGTTAAACTCCCCCCGGGACCGGAAAAATAAGCTTTTAATCAAAATCGGCCAAAGAGTACTAGTACTTTACTGATGTACTTTTTCAGTTTTTTTCGATTTTCTCAAAATTCGCTCTAACGATTTTGATCAAAATTCAAAAATCAATTATTTTTTAGATGCTCTTTCAAATGTATATTCTCGTTTTGCCCTCAAAATTGTTTGAAGCACACTTTACTCTTGTGCTTCATAGGAAAGATAGAAGATATGGTTTCCATGGTTACAAAATATAAATATTTTCCCATACTTATAAATTTTACATCATTCAAATATTCCCTACTGCCGGGAACTAAATACATGTCGACACAAAAAAATCTGGTGTGACAAGCACAGTACACAACTTTCGATTACCGAAGGTAAGAGAAAGTTGTGTGCTGTGCGCCAGTCACACCAGATTTTTTTGTAAAATGTGTGTAAAATAGTAACGTTTTAAAGTTTTCTCAACACCGTCCTGGTGTTGACACTGAGTGATAAGATAAGGTTTTTGAAAGCCGAATAAAATATAGGAATTATTAGATAGATATCAGGCTCTCAAAGGTTTCGGTCTTACGATGAAGATCATTCACTATATAATTGCATAGTGTCCGTCTTTCTGTCCGTCCGTCCGTCTTGAATCATGCGTTTTTGCGACCGAGGATAGAACAGGCCGGCCCGTCCCACGGTCTGACGCCTGTTGAAAAGAGAAAGAAAGACAGACATACAAAGAACAGAAAGACTGTCTGTCCCAGCTTGGGCAGCTCGTGGTCGCCATCCACGTACCCACAAGATGTGGGCCCCTGTGCCAAATTCAAGGTATAATAGCTAAAATATAAAATTTGAGTATCGAGAGTTCTTTCCTTATTGAGTTATTTAATTGAATCCATATTTTTTGATATTTCAGTTGAAATTCATTCAAATGATTGTGAAAATGACGTCAAATTCAAGCTAAAAGGGAATCGCCTCCTTTTAATGGCAATTTCGAGAAAAGCATTAAAACAGGCATTTAAAAGCAATAAAATCTTTTTCAGAGAAATTTACATAAATATTATGTTTTGATATTTTAACTGGAATCGATCTTCTTGAAATTTAAGATTTTTTTCACAATAAATTAAATTAATTTCAAGTGAAATATCAAAAAATGTGGGTTAAGAGGAATTACTCAAAAACGAAAAAACTCTCGGTACTCAAATTTTATCTTTAAGCCAAGTACCTAAGTCGCAAGTATTTCAAGAATTTGTAATCACATCGGCCAAAGAGTACTAGTACTTTACTAATATATTTTTTTAGGTTTTTTCGATTTCTCAAAATTCGCTCTAACGATTTTGATTAAAATTCGAAAATCAATTATTTTTTAAATGCTGATGAGTGAAATGCCCCCCCCCCCCCCCGGTAGCCATCGATACTATGTATTTTCAATCAAATAAATAAATTTATCACCCCTAAATGGCCTCTGTAGCCGAAAATATTTTTTTTTAATTAAAAAAAAAAAAAACTTATAGGCCTATAATTAATATTAATTGTCCGCTGACTTTAAAAGAGATTCTCCAAAAGGAAAAACACCAAAAAACATCTGGTGTGACCGATCGCACATCGCACAACTTTCTCTTACCTTCGGGAATCGAAAGTTGTCTCCTGTGCTTGTCACACTAGATTTTTTTTGTGTCGACATACATTTAGTTTCTGCCGATATTTTAAAATTCAAGAAAAATATAAAATAGACTAGCCGCGCCGCCCGCCTTCGGCGGGCTTCTCGTCTAGCCAGGGGGGCTACGCCCCCCTGGACCCTAACGACTGGCTTGGGCCCGCCTGAGGCGGGCCTCGCCTTTCTTAATTATGAGAAACTGCGTGGCGTCTAGAGAGCGGGGCTACGCCCCCCTGGACCCCAACCACTGGCTCGGGCCCGCCTGCGGCGGACCCTCGCCTTTTCTTAATTATGAAAAGAAAATTATTATTACTAACAACTAAGTATTCCATAAGTATTCCAGTCCAGTGCCTGCTTGAGGATTTGTTTACATTCAAAGAATACACAACTGCAAAGAATACTTAAATATTTCTCTATACATTTCCTATGGGGAAAAATCGTAACTTTAGAAATTAATAACTAAAAAAGTTATAGGAATTTCGGGACCTGAGTATTTTTCCGGGACTCTCCATAACGTCCTCTATAAGACTGCAAAATTTCGTTTCAAAATTCCAACGGGAAGTTGGTCAAACAGAGCGTGACAGACGGACGGACGGACGGACGGACGGACGGACAGACAGACGGACACACCGCAATTATTATATATAGATTACAATTGGAAGATTATCGCTGGATCAGATGTATAAGGAAAGGACAGGAGAATAAAAGCCAGCTATTGATGGACCCTCTCACATCATCTTTAATTAGCAAATATTTCGACTGGCATCACGCCTAGTCATCATCAGTGCAAACAAATGATTTATTTGCACTGATGATGACTAGGCGTGATGCCAGTCGAAATATTTGCTAATTAAAGATGATGTGAGAGGGTCCATCAATAGCTGGCTTTTATTCTCCTGTCCTTTCCTTATAAAATATATTAATTTGAAATATACCGCGACCGTCTCTAAATAGCTTCCGATGCCAAAACAAGACCTTAAAAACAAATCGATATTAAAAATGAATTTCATTATTCGGTTATAAATAAAAAACATAACTCTTAAATAAAGCACTGTATTAGCTGGTAGTTACTATAAAAGAAATCGAGTTGGTTGGTGGCAGACCCACTCACTCCAGTGCCCACGTGGATGTTTACCTTTACAATTCACACACACACACACACACACACACACGCACACGCAGACTAATTATAAGTCGATCATTGTATTACACATTTATCATATCATAATGGAATATATTTAAGATATATAAAATGTTACTAACAGCAGGAAATGTTATTTATCATAATGATGAATGAAACAAATTTTAAAAATGAATACTAATCTATTTAAAGAATATAAAAAATTTCTTAAGGACTGTTGCTTAACTTCTAGTCAACAAGCAAACTTATCCGACCGATAACAAATCCTCGATATAGTAAACAAGAAAACGCTTAACCTTCGAGCTTTTTCACGAATAATTAGCTATTTGAGGTATAATTTTGTGAAGTTATCAACTTATAAAGCCTTTATTCATAAAAATATCAAAATAATTAAAGCTAATTAATTTTTTAACAAAAATGTAAAATGTAAGCGAGATGAATAGCTGAATCAAAATGAAGAAGGATGAGTAAAAAGGCCAAGCAGCTATTATTATTTCTTTATTGGTATCAAACCCACAGCGACTTTTCGGTCGACTATTCGACCATCTTCATGGCTATAATGGAGTATACAAAGACATAACATCAATACGTTATGCAAAAAAACAAATTCAAGACATTATGTCACGATCTTTCGCTGTTACTAGCAGCAGAGTTTGGAATGCCCTCCCCCTGCATGTCCGTGGAGCTTCCAATTTCAGAACCTTCCGTTCCCTGCTATCCGTCCATCTGGGGGTGAGAGATTCTGGGAGATTTTGAGAGACAGATATGGCGCCGTTTTTGATCGGAAACTTGGTCACCTGATTCCTGCCCAACACTGTCGCGAGTCGAATGATCGATGGATATAAGTGGATGCTTAATAAATGTATGACAAATTTACTGTGTACACTATGAGGGGCAACCTGCCCTATGTACATGTTTGAATAAATAAATAAATAAATAAAAATAAGATAGAATATACTATAAGTAGGCCTAACTAGGGTTTAGTCAATAGTAACCCTCTTAAGTACTTTGATAGACATTTATTTATAATTACGATCTATCACAATTACATTCAGCGCCAGTCAAATTTAATATAAATTTTCTAATTCATTTATGCAGCTTATATACTTAGCCAACATATTAATGTCCCAACACAAAACGAATATAAAAAATAAATGCCCTCGCAGTTTATTTAAAAATTTCTTGTAATTATTTTTTGGGAATTTATTAAAAACTATTAATATGTTGGCAAAGTATATAAGCTGCGTAAATGAATTAGAAAATTTATATTAAATTTGACTGGCGCTGACTGTAATTGTGATAGATCGTAAATTATAAATAAATGTCTATCAAAGAACTTAAGAGGGTTACTATTGACTAAACCCTAGGTATTTATAGTATATTCTACCTAGCCACCGAGGACTGGTGCCTCTAAGCGGGTCGTAATAAATTTATTTATTTATTATTATTTATTTATTTATTTATTTAATATGTTTAATTTTTTTTTTTTTTTTTTGTATAACGTATTGATAGTATGTCTTTGTATACTCCATTATAGCCATGAAGATGGTCGCATAGTCGACCGAAACGTCGCTGTGGGTTTGATACCAATAATGAAATAAGAATAGCTGCTTGGCCTTTTTAATCATCCTTCTAAAAATTTAAAAATTAACTAGGCTTGTGTTCCTAATTTCACCCCTTATACTGAATTTTGTTTCTTAGGAAGTTAACTACGAGTTTTAAACTCCATAAAAGAAAAATTCAGTTATACTCAAATAGTTAAACTTTGTATTTATGTGGAATAGCCATTAGCGGGGCCACTGAGTCGTTATCTTAAAATGGGACTAAAAGAAATTATTATTTTTTATTTATAAATGGTTAATAAAATTAACTAAATGACGCGCTTAATTATAAATGTATGTTATTTATAGTGCTGTAAAACATGATTAATGCTAATAATAATAAATTAAATATTATTGAATTTATATTTATATAAATAAATTCAATTGAAATTACTTGCGGCCGGCAAATTTAAAAGAATTTGCTCTTATTTTATAATTAGCCTATTTTCTCCGATGTCTCTCTGACAAATTTTAATGTTTTTGCTTATGATTTGTTTAAATTCAATAATGAACCTGTCTGAAAAATTATTCTAATTGGTCGCTCTCTTATTTTTTTATATCTTTCTCAAATTGCTTTTTTTATTACCTCTTTGACTACTGATTTGTTCAAGAATGAAAAGGTTTAGAAAATTTTATAATTAATAAATCTTAAACCATAGATTTTATTTACAATGCATATGTGATAATAAAAATAATGGCGTCTTCAAATATCATAATGAAAAATATATTACTCATACACCTTAATTTATTAAGGTGATCAAACTTTGCATTTTGAACGGAATGAAGCAATTTGCTCTGATGGACAGTCGCATCCAGTGACGTCATTTCAGTTTTTGCTTGGGGGGGGCAAACAATTTTTTTTACTTCCTGTGCTACTCCCCTGTTTTGACCGGCCTCCCCTCGTGGTCGAGATGTTAACATTGAGATGATAATCTAAGGGTGGGTGGGTTCAGATCCCAGGCAGTATTTAAATCATTTGAATACCAATATCTCTGATCCCATTATATATCGTAATTAATTATAAGTATCTCTTAAAGTCTAAATGCCCTAATATGCCTTAAAAAATGCGACGAAATAAAATTTAAAAAGAAAAAAAAAAGAAAAATTTTTTTAAGTTTTTTTTTGGCATATTAGGCCATTGTTTTTTTACCTTCTCTCCCGGCTTTTTTTTACATCTTCCCGAAGCACAAACTGTATTTTTTTCCGTTGGACGCCATTTGCGAAATCTTTATTTTTTCCTAAAACAAAAACAGAATACAAAAACTCTATTCTCCATAGCAACCACTCCTGGGTCCCATGGATCGTCCGACAATTTTATACTTTCTCTTACCTCTATAAATGTTAATATATATAGAGAGAAAGTATTAGATTCATGTCGAAAATCAATGTCGAGATTTTAATGGATATACACGTTTTGAGGTCCCTTGAATCCAACAAAGTGGCTTTCGCGTCATGGTCTGTCTGTCTGTGTGTGTGTGGGTGGGTGTTCAATTTTAAGCATGAAGGAATTGAGCTATGAGGTGTTACACCCCCCCCCCCGGAGCGTGAAAATAAGCTTTTAATCAAAATCGGCCAAAGAGTAGCTACTAGTATTTTACAGATGTAGTTTTTCAGTTTTTTTCGATTCTCGCTCCAACGATTTTTTTAAAATTCATAAATCATTTATTTTTTAGATGCTCTTTCAAATGTATAATCTCATTTTGTCATTGAAATCTTCTGAAGACCACTTTACTCTTGTACTCCATAGAAAGGATAGGAGAAATGGTTGCCATGGTAACAAAATATAAATATTTTCCCATACTTATAAATTTTACATCAGAATTCAAATGTTCCGTACTGTCGGGAACTAAATATATATCGACACAAAAAATCTGGTGTGACAAGCACAGAACAAAACTTTCGATTACCGAAGGTAAGAGAAAATTGTGTGCTGTGTGACCAGTCACACCAGATTTTTTTTATTTCAACAACACTTGTAACTAGGCCTATATGAGAAAAAAACTTTTGTTCTCTTTTTTTTTATAACTTAATTAATGAATTGGATGGTAGGGGTATTTTCCCTTTTTTTGCTTATTATAAGAGCATCCGTTTCTCGAATAAAATATTTATGATCACCTCTTATCATTTATTCATATTGGACAGATTGTTCTTAGATATCTATTTATTTCTCGACTGATATACCTGGTATATATAACACTCATAAACAAATTGAATAGTCCAGAAGAACAGTGATTTTGAAAGTGACGAAGCCAGCCAGCCAGCGAGTCGTTTGGCCGTGACGGTGGCTGTCCATCAATTAGAGCACACACACCAACATCCATTTGCACCGTTAGATCCAGTAGCTTTAAGGTCGCCGGGACTGACAGATATTGACACAGTCAACCTTCTAGAAGAGTAAACGGGGCACTTGACATTCACATATTAATCAACCCTAGATTAAAAAAAAAAAGTTTGATTGCTCTTCTCTTTGGTCGAAAGACTCCTCCCTACATTGTTCTGATCAAGGATAATGAAAAAATAAGAATAGAATTGGTTTTGAAAACTTCATGAGTTTTATTTTGCTTTTTACAACATGTATACAAAAATATAAAAAATGTACAAACACACATACACATCGCACACAATCACACATCACAAGTGCCGAAGATATCTTCCATAGCGGAACTATATCGAGGCTTATTAGGACAGTCAGTTCTCTTTCCAACTAGAATTGTGAGCCTGATAGGAATAATTTAGAAGAAATAGAAAGAAAGAAGAAAGTAGAGAAAGAAATGAAAAATTTAGTTGCAGATGGGATAATTGGGGCAGGAATGTGCATTGACTCCAGCGGGATAAAGTCGGGAAGTGAATCCAGGAAGAGGAGGTGCTTGAGAGCCTGGACCAGCGCCAATTCCGTTGCAGTAGGGATATCCAGGGCATGCAGAGGGATCGACGCCAGCTGGGTATTGGGCAGCGGCGGCAGGGGCGGCTTGTGGAGCAGCTGGGCTGTTCCATTGAGGGTTGTTCCATTGATTTTGAGGTTGGGCATTCCACGAAGGTTGGGGTTGAGCGTTCCAAGAGGGCTGAGCTGGTTGTTGCCAAGATTGTTGAGCTGGTTGTTGCCAAGATTGTTGAGCTGGTTGTTGCCAAGAAGGTTGAGCGTTCCAGGGCTGGGCAGCTGGGGGACCGTATCCTCCAGGAGCGGCTTGTCCGTGAAGGGCGGCATTGTCGCAAAGAGGGAAGTTGGGGCAAGAATGGGGATTCACTCCAGCAGGATATTGAGCTGCTTGGGAGGCGACACAAGCCACGAGGGCTGCAGCAACCATCTGGCAAGGAGAAGAAAAATTATCAAGAATTAATCTCTCTCTACTCTGGACCATTTTTCATTAGTTTATTTACTTTTTTTTTAAAGACCTGTTGACCCTGTTAATTTTTCATCGTTAGCTGCTGTAATTTTAATGAAGCAATTGTTTTGTGAAATTCCCGGGATATATGAATGAATGGATCGAGAATTATGCTAGTCACGTATACATCAAACACGTGTATACTATTAATTCTTCTAGTGCACTATCAAGTCAATAAAACATTGAAGATTTTAAAATTTCGACCTATCATTAAAGATAATGACGTTCAATTTGCATGATCAGCGATAATTAATCAAAATTGAGCGCTTGTGTTAAAAAGTTAAACCGGTAAAAAAAAAAAAAAAAAACGATTTTAATTAACCAATTGCACATGACACCCGCAGTGCGACTCAAATTTATACACTGAACTTGTTATAAAATATAGCGCCCTCTAGGACAGCAACAACAACAACAACAAAAATCCACCTGTAGTTATCTAATAAACAGGCCATAAATTGTCGGAAATGTTAATCTCATGAACTAACGTTAATGTCATATAAATATTGATTTATATTGAGATAAAAAAAAAAGATTTGAACGCTATCAAAAATTCATGCAATTTTTTTAAAATTGAACAATGTGTAATTGTTGAATTTTCAACAATTGCTCATGCAAAAACAAATTCACTTGGTATTTTTTTGTGAAAGGGGGAACACTCACCATAAATCGGAACATTTTGTGCGATGTGTGTGAGTGTGGGTGTGTATGTCTGTCCCGGGTTGTTTCTGACTGTCTGTCCTGTCTCCTGGGGTTGTCCCCGTCGCTTTATACCTGCGGACTCGTGCTGGGACTCCGCCCCTCAATCGCAGGGGCCCCATAAAGTCAAGGTTGCCTTTGTATATCTCCCCGTGGATGTATATGTTATATTTGTAACACTCTTGAAAAAAGCAAAGCGTTGACGTTAACGCCCAGGCGGGGGCAGGCAGGCAGGCAGGCCCCGACCCTGGCCTCTCCGATGACATCCCCATTTGGGGGGCTCCGAGACCTCTTCCGCCATCCATTGACGTTTTGACAGCAGCCACAGATTATAATTAATTAACAAAACCTTTGACGAGTGAGAGAGAAAGGGAATATGAAGAGGGAGGGGGGATCGGACGTCGAAATACCAAAATTTTTGTGGTTTTTCTATTTACAAATTTATTTTTATTTTCAAATGATTTGCTTCAATGGATGCCCTAATATGAATTACTTAAATAGAAAATCGATTGTTTCAAGTTTGCAAATTTTGTTTTATGCTTGAATGCTTTAATATTATTCTTAATTCAGAAAATTAAAATTATTATTTTATTCAGTATTAATATTAATATTTTTTTTTTATTACTCTTTGGATGAAAATTGTATTATTTTTGGCAACTTCATGTTCTTTTTTTTTAATTATTATTCAAATGATTGCTTTTTTCATATCTTACGATTTCATATTAATTGATACTAACAGTTATATTAATTGATTAAAAACCGTTTTTCCAACTAATTTATTCATATTTAATCAAGAAAGGTATTCGGTTAGAAATTGAATTTTTCACTGAAAGAAATCTTTTGTATTTTACACAAATTGCTTTCTTGTCTTTCGCCATTGAGTGCAGAGTCTAACATTAACTATCCATATTTATTTAAATTAATTAATAGCGAGTCCCTGAGGGAAATATTTTTTTTTCTTTTGTTACGTACAAAGAATGTAAGAAATTTAATTTCTTACCGCGTTACACTAATATTGGCTATAACTAACACCTTTTTTCTTATCTTATATATGGACCCTGTTACGCATTAACGTATACAGGGTGTCTATAAAAGAACTCCTGGGTTTTGATTGGCAAAATATTTTAATTAAGTAAGTAAAACGTACATACATGTTTTATACATGATTGGGAAGGTTATATTTTATGAGAGTTTTTTTTATTCAATTTTATAAAGTTAATTTTTAAAGGTGAGCCCCGGTGAGGGTGGCTCGGTACACATCGGAAACGGTATTCTACCTCTTCCCATAGTCCTAGAATTAAAAGAGAGTTAATTAAATGACATATCTTTTCGCCAAATTTGAGTACCTATCTTGCTAGGTAAATTAAAGAATTAATTAATTAAAAAAAATAGTTTAAATTTGGGCCCCCCCCCCAAGAAAAAGATTTTATAAAATGACGCCACTGATAGAGAATTACAAAAAAGGAAGTCCGCCGAAGTCGAGCAGAGCGGCTAGTATACAAAGAATCTTTTTAACTTTCTAGTTGAAACGCTAGTCAGGAAAATGAGTTCATCAAAATGCAAATGTATGTCTTTGTCGGTTTGAAGAAAAGATTTTTGATTTTCGCTATTAATAGGATTAAATTCATATTTATTGACTTTTTAATCTAATCTGATTCTAAAATAGAAATTTTCTTTTTTTAGAATTGATAAATCGTCTATTAAGTAAATTTAGTAAATAATCACTGTGCTGTTGAAATTTACAAAAAATGTTGGAGAAAAAAAAAGAATTCTTTCATTTTTGTTTGAAACTTGGCATTCCAAAGAAAGAGAAAACGAATGCGCGCTTCAATAGAAAACTTTGTGAATTGATCAATAGACAGGAAGGGAGGATGTCAGCCAAAAGGAGAGCCTCTATCTAATAAAAATCTCCATTCAGAAGACGTTTCAGGTTTAATTAAATAAAGCCATATCAGTTCTTAAGAGATTATTGCCAATCTCAAGGTATACGCCATTGAGATGCGGATACAGCTGTTATATATAAACATACCAAATTATATACAAATATAATATTTGCACATAAGATGACATATGGTCATTAGTTTCTGTGGCGAAGTCTATATATATACTAGGGGTAAGACTTTTCGAAGATTTTTTCCAAAAAAATTTTCTGTAGCACGAATGAATGACTAAATGACTAAAATGACGTTTATTCGATGAAAATATTAAAAATCTGGTGTGACTGGCGCACAGCACACAACTTTCTCTTACCTTCAGTAATCGAAAGTCGTGTTCTGTGCTTGTCACACTAGATTTTTTGTGTCGACATGTATTTAGTTTCCGACAGTACGGTACATTCGATTTTCAAGATGTATTATTTATAAGAATGGGAAAATATTTGTCTTTTGTTACCATGGCAACTATTTCTCCTCTTTTCTATCAAGTACAAAATTAAAGTGGTCTTCAGAAGATTTCAAGGGCGAAATGAGAATATACATTTTGCATAGATAATTATAGCTGAGATGTTATATTAATAAGAGGGCAAAAATGAGAAATGCAGCTAAGGTTATTTCTTTATTTGGTCAATTCACACAGCTGACGTTTCGGTTCCGTGTTTGAACCATCTTCAGAGCTGGCGAAAAGTCATTATGAAAGTGTCATAGTGGATTTTATACACTGTTGAAAATTCTTATAAATATTATAAATTCTTATAAATATCATTTTATGTACCTGGTCGTCTCACACTGTGTATATATAAGATTTATTATATAAGAATTGTTCAACAATGTATAAAATCCACTATGACACTTTCATAATGACTTTTCGCCACCTCTGAGGATGGTTCAAACACGGAACCGAAACGTCAGCTTTGTGAATTGATCAAATAAAGAAATAACCTTAGCTGCATTTCTCATTTTTACCCTCTTATTAATATACATTTTAAAGAGCATCTACTAAATAATAAATGATTTATGAATTTTAATCAAAATCATTGAAGCGAATTTTGAGAAAATCGAAAAAAAGGAAATCAGTAAAGTTTTTGGCCGATTTTGTTGAAAAGCTTATTTTCACGCCTCAAGGGGAGTGCCTAACTGAAATATAAAATTTCAACCTCCTAGCTCAATTCCTTCATACTTGAAATTGAACACACCCAGACAGACCATGTTGCGAAAATCACTTTTTTTGGACTCAGGAAACCTCAAAACGTGTATATCCATCAAAATCTCGACGTCAAATTTTTGACATGATTCTAACCCTTTCTAAATTTATCCCTAAGCTTATCTAGGTAAAAGAAATTAATAAAATAAATTTTTACTACACAATCTTTTTTTACTTTCTCTTACCTCTATACCGGTATATATGTTAATATATATAGAGAAAGTATTTTGTCTTCAAGGGGTACTCTTGCAATTCCCTTCCCCTATATTAAAACATAAGAATAAATCTTGTAGATATATACCTAAATATTTAAGTGCCAGTCTCAAATCATTCACATCCTAATAAGCCTGCAGCTATCCCCGCTTGCTTGGTCGGTTGCTTTATTAATGAAAATATAAACGTTCCATTGATTATTTTAAAATAAATACCAGCAAGGTTGTGAAACAGCTACAAATTTAATTCAAGAAAATTTTTAATGATATGTAGTTAAAAGAAACAATATGCTTTCTTCTTCTTTTTTTAAAATTTATACTAGCCGCTCCGCCCGCCTTATGCGGGCTTTTCTTAATCAAGTGCCGCAACTCAAGTCAGTCAACTCAGGCAATTTGAATAATAAATATGCATATCTGGCTTATTACAAAATAACACTCCCTTATTCCTTAAGAAAAATTTATACATACAGTAGCGGAGTGTCCGTCTGTCTGTCTGTTTTTATCCAATCTGACAATGAGTCCCATCCCCGAATTCTCTAAGGAAAAAAAAATCAAAATTTAATTAAATAACGATTTTTATAATTTAATTTGAAGAGAAGTTGCTGCTGATGTTATGGAATGGAAAAGAGCAAGTACAGGCGCAGCAAATAAAGAGAACCTTTGGATGCTAAATGCCGAAAAAGGAGACGTTTCGGACAAAATTTATTCGTCCATCCTCAGTCCTCGTTAGCTTATAAACTAATTAGGCACAAAGTTGTCTTTGTTTTTGCGGCACGAATTTGTGCGCATGTATATTTTTTT
>JAKCPI010024540.1:0-13681 GCA_023213315.1 Euborellia annulipes
AAAATTTTTTTTCCGAATTCTTATGAAATTTTGTATTTATTTACGATTCTATATTGTGTATAAAATGTCCAAATATGAGATTAAAATTTTGAAAACAACCAGTTTATTTTTAAATTAAATTATTTCTTTCTTATTTCTTTCTCTTTTTAGTTCAATTTAAATAAAAGCATTTTTTTAAAAATCTTTTTTTTTATTTTATTTTTATTTTAAGCTTTTTAGTCTTTTAGTCTTATCAAAAATCATCAATATGATAAAGTACCACATTAGTTTGGCCTGTATTGATTTGGTTCAATTGAAAAATAATTCATTATCATAAAAAAATGACTCGTAAATATCAAAATTCAAAACTATAGTTAATAGGGCCTTATTTGCGTGAGGCTTCAAATAAAGTACCACATTAGTTTGGTCTATTTTGATCAAAACCACCATATAGTGGCGTCATCAAAAATGACTCTTAAGTATTACATTTCACACCTCTAGCCCATCGGGAAGTCTTTTGAAATTACATTAATTTGCGAAGGGTTTCAAATAAAGTACCACATTAGTTTGGTCTATTTTGATCAAAACCACCATATAGTGGCGTCATCAAAAATGACTCTTAAGTATTACATTTCACACCTCTAGCCCATCGGGAAGTCTTTTGAAATTACATTAATTCGCGAAGGGTTTCAAATAAAGTACCACATTAGTTTGGTCTATTTTGATCAAAACCCCCCATATAGTGGCGTCATCAAAAATGACTCTTAAGTATTACATTTCACACCTCTAGCCCATCGGGAAGTCTTTTGAAATTACATTAATTCACGAAGGGTTTCAAATAAAGTACCACATTAGTTTGGTCCATTTTGGTAAAACCAAACTCACAATTTGCGTCATCAAAAATGACTCTTAAATATCAAATTTCACACCTCTAGCTCATCGGGAAGTGTCCTTAACAAAGCCATAAAGTTGGTGACCTTGAAAGAGTAAGTTAAATAAAAGCATTTAATTAAAAAAGATTTTAAAAAAAATGCTTTTATTTAAATTGAACTAAAAGAGAGAAATAAGAAAGAAATAATTTAATTGTTCTTGTTAAAATTTTTTAATATTTGACTTAAAATAAAAGCGTGGGGCGCTTCGAAGTGATTCCGAGACTCGCGCCCCACGCTTTTATTTTAAGTCATAAATATTAAAAAATTTTAACAAGAACAATTAAATTATTTCTTTCTTATTTCTCTCTTTTTAGTTCAATTTAAATAAAAGCATTTTTTTTAAAATCTTTTTTTTTATTTTATTTTTATTTTAAGCTTTTTAGTCTTTTAGTCTTATCAAAAAATCATCAATATGATAAAGTACCACATTAGTTTGGCCTGTATTGATTTGGTTCAATTGAAAAATTATTCATTATCATAAAAAAATGACTCGTAAATATCAAAATTCAAAACTATAGTTAATAGGGCCTTATTTGCGTGAGGCTTCAAATAAAGTACCACATTAGTTTGATCTATTTTGATCAAAACCACCATATAGTGGCGTCATCAAAAATGACTCTTAAGTATTACATTTCACACCTCTAGCCCATCGGGAAGTCTTTTGAAATTACATTAATTCGCGAAGGGTTTCAAATAAAGTACCACATTAGTTTGGTCTATTTTGATCAAAACCACCATATAGTGGCGTCATCAAAAATGACTCTTAAGTATTACATTTCACACCTTTAGCCCATCGGGAAGTTTTTTGAAATTACATTAATTCGCGAAGGGTTCCAAATAAAGTACCACATTAGTTTGGTCTATTTTGATCAAAACCACCATATAGTGGCGTCATCAAAAATGACTCTTAAGTATTACATTTCACACCTTTAGCCCATCGGGAAGTCTTTTGAAATTACATTAATTCGCGAAGGGTTCCAAATAAAGTACCACATTAGTTTGGTCTATTTTGATCAAAACCACCATATAGTGGCGTCATCAAAAATGACTCTTAAGTATTACATTTCACACCTTTAGCCCATCGGGAAGTCTTTTGAAATTACATTAATTCGCGAAGGGTTCCAAATAAAGTACCACATTAGTTTGGTCTATTTTGATCAAAACCACCATATAGTGGCGTCATCAAAAATGACTCTTAAGTATTACATTTCACACCTTTAGCCCATCGGGAAGTCTTTTGAAATTACATTAATTCGCGAAGGGTTTCAAATAAAGTACCACATTAGTTTGGTCTATTTTGATCAAAACCACCATATAGTGGCGTCATCAAAAATGACTCTTAAGTATTACATTTCACACCTTTAGCCCATCGGGAAGTCTTTTGAAATTACATTAATTCGCGAAGGGTTTCAAATAAAGTACCACATTAGTTTGGTCTATTTTGATCAAAACCACCATATAGTGGCGTCATCAAAAATGACTCTTAAGTATTACATTTCACACCTTTAGCCCATCGGGAAGTCTTTTGAAATTACATTAATTTGCGAAGGGTTTCAAATAAAGTACCACATTAGTTTGGTCTATTTTGATCAAAACCACCATATAGTGGCGTCATCAAAAATGATCCTTAAGTATTACATTTCACACCTCTAGCCCATCGGGAAGTCTTTGGAAATTACATTAATTCGCGAAGGGTTTCAAATAAAGTACCACATTAGTTTGGTCTATTTTAATCAAAACCACCATATAGTGGCGTCATCAAAAATGATCCTTAAGTATTACATTTCACACCTCTAGCCCATCGGGAAGTCTTTTGAAATTACATTAATTCGCGAAGGGTTTCAAATAAAGTACCACATTAGTTTGGTCTATTTTGATCAAAACCACCATATAGTGGCGTCATCAAAAATGACTCTTAAGTATTACATTTCACACCTCTAGCCCATCGGGAAGTCTTTTGAAATTACATTAATTTGCGAAGGGTTTCAAATAAAGTACCACATTAGTTTGGTCTATTTTGATCAAAACCACCATATAGTGGCGTCATCAAAAATGATCCTTAAGTATTACATTTCACACCTCTAGCCCATCGGGAAGTCTTTTGAAATTACATTAATTCGCGAAGGGTTTCAAATAAAGTACCACATTAGTTTGGTCTATTTTGATCAAAACCACCATATAGTAGCGTCATCAAAAATGACTCTTAAGTATTACATTTCACACCTCTAGCCCATCGGGAAGTCTTGAAATTACATTAATTCGCGAAGGGTTTCAAATAAAGTACCACATTAGTTTGGTCTATTTTGATCAAAACCACCATATAGTGGCGTCATCAAAAATGATCCTTAAGTATTACATTTCACACCTCTAGCCCATCGGGAAGTCTTTTGAAATTACATTAATTCGCGAAGGGTTTCAAATAAAGTACCACATTAGTTTGGTCTATTTTGATCAAAACCACCATATAGTGGCGTCATCAAAAATGATCCTTAAGTATTACATTTCACACCTCTAGCCCATCGGGAAGTCTTTTGAAATTACATTAATTCGCGAAGGGTTTCAAATAAAGTACCACATTAGTTTGGTCCATTTTGGTAAAACCAAACTCACAATTTGCGTCATCAAAAATGACTCTTAAATATCAAATTTCACACCTCTAGCTCATCGGGAAGTGTCCTTAACAAAGCCATAAAGTTGGTGACCTTGAAAGAGTAAGTTAAATAAAAGCATTTAAAAAAAGAAGATAATCATGAGAAAATGCCCTTTTTAGTAAATTTGAATATTTGTCTAAAAATAATTGATATAACAAGGAGAACTGGGAACAGTCACCAAAATCGTTCCATTGGTCTTTTGGGTGTCCATTAAGGGTGAGAATAAACATTTTTGCCTATAAATAGTCCTTGAAATCAAAAGAGCTGGTCCCGCGACATGTTCTGTTTGTTTGTGTGTGTGAGCAAGAAGAAAATGCGTAACGAGGTTGAAATTTTGTAATTAAGTGAGATTCCTCCCTGACATAAATTTTGCATCAGGAATTTTAATGTTCTGGATATGCGTATGTTGACACAAAAAATTTGGTGTGAATGGAAACAAAAATTTCATTAGATCTCCTACCTCCTTTTCACAGCGAATTTAACTAAAGAATCAAAAAAACTTTAATATAGGGTATAGCTGGGTAATTTGAATAATGTTAAGCTTTTGCAAGTTGTTCTGGGAAACTCGTGATGCGTTCTTATATTTTTTATTGCAAGAAGGCAATGTGCAACATTTTTGTCAGTCTGAACATCAAAGAAAGCTTTTATCTTTATGTAATCTTGTTTTTGTTGCTTGAGCTTAGGCAACCTTCGCTTAGTGTTGTCTTAAAAATTGCTTTTCCCTTTATTTTGACTAAGAAAGCTTCACTTGTCGAGCGAGCACACCAGGCACTTGTGGCGCCGACTGTTGCTTGCAAAAGCTTGTTATTCAAATTACCCAGTTATCAAAGTTTATTTGAACGTTGGGTTAAATTTCTTGTTAAAATGAGGTAGAAGACGTATGCAAAAATATTGTCTTCTATTCACTTATTTCACTTATTAATAAATTATAATTTGAGACCATGTGGGAGGTTTAAATTTTTAGCTATCTTTTAATCTAGTCTGAATATTATCTTCATCATAAACGAAGTAGAATGTAATAATAATATGAAATTAAGATACAAAAAATATAAAATAATTTTAGAGGTAAGGTGATATGTAGTTGAATGAAACACTTGTAAATGGTGCTAATAAAAAGCCGTTAAATATAAAGAGTAGGCTTTGAGGAGAAAAGTAACGAGACTAGGGAACAAATTATTCAAGAGCCATTTTCGTCTTGTTTTCGGATCGAGTTTCAGAATGGAAAGACACAAAAAAAAACATGGAGTCAATCAACGAACAAAAAATGATAAATGAAAAGTCTACTCAGATTACTTGGAGGTAAAGTCGGTGCCTCTATTAACCGAGCCTTGAGTTTAGATAACCAAAGATAAATAAATCATTTTTTTTTTGTTTTTTAATAGAATTTTGAGAAAACATTTCGGATCATTTTGGTTGTCTAATATCAAGGATCAAGTCTCTACCTCTGGAGATTAATAATGGTACCAACAGTACACGAAAAGATTACATATACATTTGGTAATACATGCAGCAGAATTTCGATAATTAAGGGTCGGGGTTCGCATCCCGTCATTTCAAATGAAATGTCTTGAATTAAATAGAGATGAGGTCTAAATGGCCTCCGATGCCGAAAAAAGAATTAAATTTAGAAACAAGGTGACTCGGGATTTTTGGGTTATATTTTTTCTTTTTCAGTTATAGATTGGCTACTGCGCTAGTTTCGGTGGGGCAATTCACCATCTTCAGAAACGGCCAAAGAAATTGTAAATAGACATAAACGAACCAGCAAAAATTCTTGCTTCTCAAATATAAATTAAGTTATTCGTCCTGTATTCTCATATTTTTTAAACTCAATCAGATTTCCTCTATGATTTTAATGAAAAATGGAGGATTTTTAGATTTGATCAGGCCTGAAGAAGGTGGCAATCCTTCACCGAAACTGTATTCTAGCACAGTTGCCACGTCTTAATAAAGCTAGTTTTTTTTTTTTTTATTATATTTATAACCAAGAAAACTTGTAGTGCAATAAAACTTGCTAAATATTAACGAATCTCATCGCTTGCACATTAAATGAAGAGAAAGAGAATGTATTCATCCCTCACAAGCAAATCCATTAAAAATAAAAAATTTAAACAAAAAATGCTCAAATTTCAAAGTAATCAAAGATTAATTCAAATCCCATTAAAAAATTCCAAATTCTTTTCTTTCATATTATCGATGGATCTTTATTAAGTTTCTCTGTTCAATCAGAGGAGATCCTTTTTTGGATCTAATATGAAATTATCTTGATTCCATTTTCTGATAAGAGGGCACCTAATAATATCTAATAAAAAAAACTGACTTAATTTAGTCTGTCTATTACTAATTAAGACATTTCAAGTCAATATCTAAGCCCTAAATAAATGCGAAGAGAGCTTAAAATTAACGCATAAATTCAAAGGAATAAATTAATTATAGTAGGAGAGAGAGAAGTTTATAATTTAATCTTCTTCATTTAATAGGCGAAGACAAGAATTCTTTTTTATAAATATTTCATTAGTAAATTCTGTTTTGATTAGGATTTGATTTATTCATTTTAGCTAACACTTTTTTTCCTTTTAAATTTAAAACCACTTGCGTGTGTTGGACGCGTTTCGTTTCTGCCGAAAAATAGAAAGAATAAATAAAGATAAAAACATCTGGAGTGACTGGTCGCACAGCACACAACTTTCTCTTACGTTTGTTACCGTAATTGAAAGTTGTGTTCTGTGATTGGCACACACAAAAATGTGAAATGACGTCACTATTCCCAACTGGTAGATCTCATAATCAAAAAAATAATCATCACACATCATATTTCAACTTTAAATGTTATCTCCCTCTGACTGACCAAAATTGTACAAAGCTGTTAACGTTTATTTATATTGATGATGGAGTCATGAAAAAAACAAGACGAATGCGGCCAAATTTTCTTTTATTTTAAATCTCGCCCTCACGGCTGACGTTTCGGCCCGAGGTCTAGGCCATCTTCAGAGCCGGCTGGCAATAATCAAAAAGCGTGAAAATTTGCAACAACAGCGACAACATTCAGCATGTGGTGCGCTCACAGCAAAACTTAGAGAAAATGTCTCTCTTAAAAAGAAGAAATTTATGATAATTTATCCAACCATTTAGGGGTATTTTCTCTTGAAGTAGGCCTATCTATGCTAACAGCGAAGACCTCACCACCTGAAGAACATTTTTAGGATGATTTATCAGAAATGATTAGGCGACCTAGGCCTAATTTATATTTTCACCTTGATCTTAAATTGACCTTACATTTAAAACGTTGCAGTAGGATTACATATTTGAATAGTATTCATATCATATCATAATCAAATCGGAATGTTTTATTTTTTTAATTCCTTGAAAAAATTTGTTAAGTTAAGGTTATACATTTTATGATTTAGTTTGATCCCGATGAATGACTGACGACGAATTTGGCCTCGAACTTTAGAAGCTTCCAGAGTTTGCACGTGCCTTAAAAAGATTTGTCCCTTTATGGACACAATCAATTTACTTGAGAGGAATTCCTTAATCGAGGACAAAAAAAGCATGTCGGAGACATTCTGTCTCTCTTTGTATCTAATTGGATTTCATATCGGAAAAATTCCAAACTCATAAATCAACATTCTAGAGAGAAACATTTGCAATTAATAAATCTGATATTTGTTTGTGTGAACTTTAAATTAAAAAATTCGTGTTTGAACAATGTTGTCATCGGTTGAAATAGATTTTGGTGAGAAATAAATGAGAGGGGGGGGGGGGTTCTTAATAGAAAATAAATCTTTGCAAGTTCTAACGCCTCTAAACATTGATCATATCGTGTTTTAATGAACGGATGAAGGAGGATGAGAGTTACTGATTTTAAAATAACCTGATCAGAAGGAATCAGGTGCGCCACGTTTTCTATATTTAATCGATCAACCGGTTCTAAGCAGTTGTTAATTAAAGGAGAGTGAGAAAAGAAATTATCGAATTATTAAGAAAAGAAAAAAAAAAAATCTGGTGTGACTGGCGCACAGCACACAACTTTCTCTTACCTTCGGTAATCGAAAGTTGTGTACTGTGCTTGTCACACCAGATTTTTTGTGTCGACATGTATTTAGTTCCCGGCAGTAGGGAATATTTGAATTCAGATGTAAAATTTATAAGTATGGGAAAATATTTATATTTTGTTACCATGGCAACCATTTCTCCTATCTTCCCTATGAAATACAAGAGTAAAGTGGTCTTCAGAAGATTTCAATGACAACATGAGAATATACATTTTAAAGAGCATCTAAAAAATAATTGATTTTTGAATTAAAAAAAAAATCGTTGGAGCAAATTTTAAGAAAATCGAAAAAAACTGAAAAAGTACATCAGTAAAGTACTAGTACTCTTTGGCCGATTTTGATTAAAAAGCTTATTTTTCCGGTCTCGGGGGGAGTTTAACTTAAATATAAAATTTCAACCTCGTAGCTCAATTCCTTCATGCTTAAAATTGAACACACACACACACACCACACACACAGACACACACACAGACAGACCATGTCGCGAAAACCACTTTTTTGGATTCAGGGGACCTCAAAACGTGAAGATCCATCAAAATCTCGACATCGAATTTTTGACATGAATCCAATACTTTCTCTCTATATATATATTACATATATACATAGGTAAGAGAAAGTAAAAAACCAATCCATACATAGTACGATATTGTTTTGAATTGCAAATCGTAAGAGATTTTTTATTTATATTTTCGAATCAATCTCACCTTGATTAGGCATACATTAATGTTTTTTTACATAAATTCCAGACAAAATAAAAATAAAAGACATTCATTTGGTGGAATTCACAAATCAAAAAGTAATGATTTTTAACAAACGATTACAAAGTTGTTTTAATTAATTAATTATAATTAGGGTCGATTGTTTCACTTCTAGCCAACAATCATCGATATAATAAACAAGTACACGCTTACCCTTCGAGTTAAAAAGAGTTTTTTTTTCACATATAATTAGCTATCTAAGGAAAGTTTTGTGAAGTTAGCAACTTAATAAAGACATTTATTAAAAACTAGGGGTAAAGCCCGCCGAAGGCTACGCTCCCTGGACCCCCTTGCATGCCTTTTACCCTTCGATAAGAGAAAGTTGTGTTCTGTGCTTGCCACACCATATTTTTTGTGTCGAGATATATTGTTTCCCATAGCACCTTAGTTCCGTATTTGACCACTTGTTGACTGCTTGAAATAAACTCTGATTATTTTTCAAAATTTTAATCTCATATTTGGATATTTTATACACAATATAGAATCGTAAATAAATACAAAATTTCATAAGAATTGGAAATCATTTTTTAAAATGTATAAAAAGTTAAGGAGACCCCCTTTTGAATCGAAATTAACATGCAAATCCCCATATGGGGATTTAACATTGGCTCGATGGAAGGAAAAGCCGGAAAATGAATTTGAAAAATCTGAAATACTTCATCAGTAAAGTGTTCAAACAATTTACACGAAAAATTTTACTGATATTTAACAAATTTCATGTGTTGGCTCTATTTTTCACTGTATTTCCCAAAAAGAAAAGCAGAGGGTTCTCGTTCACGCACCCCTCAACCCTCAGCGTGCAGTCTTATGACCTTGCATAATTTTTAATTTTTATTATTCGATAGAGGGGGAATTCAGGCTGCATTCACATTCAGAGGGAATGCATTTCCCCTTTTTACATGAATAAAAATCTGGTGTGACTGGCGCACAGCACACAACTTTCTCTTACCCTTCGGTAAGAGAAAGTTGTGCACTGTGCTGGTCACACCAGATTTTTTGTGTCGAGATATATTTAGTTTCCCATAGCACCTTAGTTTCAAACTTGCATTTTAAATGTTGATTGCTTGAAATAAACTATGGTTATTTTTCAAAATTTTAATCTCATATTTGGACATTTTATACACAATATAGATTCGTAAATAAATACAAAATTTCATAAGAATTGGAAAAAAAAATTTTAAATGCGTAAAAATTTCCAAAGGGGACCCCCTTTTGAATCGAAATTAACATACAAATCCCTATAGGAAATTAACATTGGCCAAATGCGAAGATAAGGTAGAAAAATTTAAAACGCGTAGAAAGAGAGAAGATAGTTTTGTGTGAGAGAGAGAGATGTTTTCTCCGAAAAAAAAATGGGCGTTTAAATAATAATTGATTTTTAATCTAATAAAAAGAAAAAGATTTAAATTCGGTTACCATGGCAACCATTTCTATCTTTCCTATGAAGCACAAGAGTAAAGTGTGCTTCAAACAATTTTGAGGGCAAAACGAGAATATACATTTGAAAGAGCATCTAATAAATAATTGATTTTTGAATTTTAATCAAAATCGTTGGAGCAAATTTTAAGAAAATCGAAAAAAACTGAAAAAGTACATCAGTAAAGTACTAGTACTCTTTGGCCGATTTTGATTAAAAAGCTTATTTTTCCGGTCTCGGGGGGAGTTTAACTTAAATATAAAATTTCAGCCTCATAGCTCAATTCCTTCATGCTTAAAATTGAACACACACAGACACACACACACACACACACACACAGACAGACAGACAGACAGACAGACAGACCATGTCGCGAAAACCACTTTTTTGGATTCAGGGGACCTCAAAACGTGAAGATCCATCAAAATCTCGACATCGAATTTTTGACATGAAACCAATAGAGGAGAAGGTCCAAATTTCGGCTACTGTTTACTTTTTGTGTTATAACTTTTGTTAGAATGAATATTATTAACTCTAACCATGATAAAATTGTACATTCAAAGATTTTCTTTCGATAAACTATTTAAAAAGCTTTAAAATACCTTTAATTTTATTTTTTTTTTATCACTTAAAAAAATATTCAAAATCACAAATTTTTGAGATGTGGTCTAAATTTGGGCTAGGCCAAAATAAACTAGAATAAAACAATAAAATATGTACAAATATTTAACTCAAGATCAAGGGCGGATCCAGAGGTGTTTCTCGGGGGGAGGGGAGGGGGGTAATCTGGTGTGACTGGTCGCACAACACACAATTTTTTCTTAATTTCGGTAATTTAAAGGCGCATTCTATACTTGTTTGCCAGAATATAAATACAAATCAAATTTTTAAGTATTAATTTTTAAAATTTTACATTAAAAATACATTTTTTTTTAGAAAAAAACGTATTTTTTTTAAATTTCGGGGGGGGGGGGTAATTACTCCCTTTACCCATCCCCCTTGTATCCGCCCTTGCTCAAGATGTATTTATTATATTCAGATAATTGTATATATAATGAGCAAGTGCCTCTTTGTATGGGGTGCCAGTAATGAGTCAAGACCTTACGGCTTTACGTCCTTTGTTTGTTTTTTTCCTAGTAGCCCGAATTTAGACCTTCACTATGGCGTCGGTTTGAGGTTAATAAAAACTTCTACAGTCGGTTGAGAGCTTGGAATTATATCGATTATGGTACCTTAGGGTATCTTTAACCCAACTATTTATGGAGAGTAATATATTCAAAGTTTTAGACTATTCAGTAAATTAAAAAATCCATACCTATAAAAGTTTTCAATTGTCGAAAATCGAAAAAATTACCACCACTCAAACAACTGTCACTGAATTGCGCAGCTTCTTCAACCATGCAATGGGCGTTCCCTGAGAAGTTGTTTCATACTATCGCGGCTACATTGCAGCATCTCCTTACACTGATTACAGTACTAGCCAGAATTTGGACCCTAGCCGAAATTTGGACCTTTTTCCTCTACTTTCTCTCTATATATATATTATTACATATATACATAGGTAAGAGAAAGTAAAAAAATGAATTATTATTGAGAAAGAAAATGATTTAATTTATAGTGAAAATAAAAAAAAAGGAGGCTGGCTCAATACGTATTTAAAATGGCATCTAATGTTTGAGCTTAAGCAAAATCTGGTGTGACAAGCACAGAACACAAATTTCGATTACCGAAGGCAAGAGAAAGTTGTGTGCTGTGCGCCAGTCACACCAGATTCTTTTTTATTAATATTAAGAGATAATTTATAGAAAACGGTTGTTCTGATTATGCTAACTAACATGTATCAATGTAAGCCTATAGTGAGATCAAATATACTGTGCTCCCGAAACACACGTAAATATCACGAAAATATTACTGGTATTGATATCACTAAAATTATCTCAGGTCAAGGAAAAATAAATCCAGGATAACCAGTGACGTCACAGAATTTTGTTAAAGGAAGGGAGAGGGTGCCAAAATTTTTGGTATTGGTGAAGGGATGAGGCAGTGGCGTCAAAATAGCATGATTGTAATATTTCTATTTTTTTCTGTCCAAAGAGGGAGCACGTGTTTTAAATATATGAAGAATTTAAAATAAAATTAATTTTAAAGATTAATTTGATTGTCTTTTTTGAAATTAAGGCGCTTATACAATGCATCACTTGCATCGTGCCTAATTAAACTTTAGATGATGAAGTAAGACTTGTTAGGGAGTGAAATTAATAAAGTTTGGGCCAAAAATAAATAACCTAATTAAAATTTTTTATTTGCTAATATTTCTTTATTCGGTCAAAATATTCCATATAAATTTTCTATGTTCTCGGGGGAATTTTACCAAATAAAAAAAAAAAAAAAAATTTTTTTTCTTCTGAATAAAAAAATACCATTAATTTGATTGATATAAATTTTTGATAAATACAGTAGAATCTCGCTTAACGAGCACCTCTCTTAACGTCTAAGGCTGGTCGTCCACTGGACGCGACAACGCGCTACCGCTACAAGCGCTACAACATGCTACAGATCCCAATGTGTGTGAATCAATCGAAGCTCGTCCACTAGAAGCGCGCGACATCACGCGACAACGCGCTTCGAGCGACAAGGCGCTACAGATCCCAAAAAATGGGATCTGTAGCGCGTTGTAGCGTCTAACCCTTTGTTTTTCTAACCTAAAATACTCTCACCGGCAAAAAAAAACCGCAACACTTTGTTTTTTCTTAATAAAAATGATGGAATTGAATAAAACAAAGACCAAAATGTCGATATTTAATTTGTGGGACAAAATAAGATTAAATAGGCATCAAAGAGCCGTAGTTACTTCATCAATCACTGTTTGTTCGGTGAGTGTGTGTTTAAATGAATTTTCATAAATTTTTTAAATTTTTTATTAACTGTTTCAAGAATCGACTGCTTTGCAAATATCAGTTTCGATTTTTATCACCGTCAGGACCTTTAAAGATAAACATAGAGTATGTGTAATTTATTTTATATTCAACACTTACTTAATCTTTTGTAGTCGACATTACAATTTTTTGTGGTATACTGTATATATATATATATTAAATTGATAAAATTATACATTTTTGTTTTTTTCACATTGAGTGATTGGTGAAGTAACTGCGGCTCTTCGAGGTCTATTTAAAATAACCTTCATCCCAGAATATAAAGAATTTTAAAATAAGATTATTTGAAAATTTAGCGAAAATAAATATAAATTTCGAGATTTTTATCTTGGTTTTATATTTCAATTTAATTATTTATTATTTGTTTTATTTATTGGTTAGAAATGTATATGAAATTTTATGTCAAATGTAGCGCGAAGTAGCGTGCAGTGGACGACCCTTGTCGCGTGTTGTCGCGTCTCTTGTTGTCGCCCTTGTAGCGGTAGCGTCCAGTGGACGACTAGGCTAATTCACATAAAGAGCAAAAAAAATGACTCGCTTAACGAGTACAAAACACGGACTTAGTCAAAATAAGAGTATCTCCAATTAGTTTATAATTTGGCTTTTATATTTATATTTGCGCACTTTTAAAATTTTAAAGGGTTTTATTAAAATCTATCAAATTTTTAATTATTAATAATTAATTACGTATTAGAAACACGATGAAATAAACTCTATGCCACAAATATCGACCTTTTGGTTCCATCGTATAATAAAAAAATGGAGTAATTTTGAGTAACGCGAGTAAAATTATAATGAATTTTGTATATAGAAAATTTTTCCGGCTTGTTTTTCCATTTGAATCTCGGACAAGGGGCGCCAAAGTTCATCCTTGCACAAACAGCATTTTGCTCTAAGGCAGGCCTTGGAGCCCGAGTCATTTTATTATGCAAATAAAGCATAATTTGACCCTT
>JAKCPI010024542.1:0-15477 GCA_023213315.1 Euborellia annulipes
TTCTATTAATATTTAAATTAATTTTTATCATGATGATCTTTAAAGGAAACAAAAAAAAAAACCTTAGAATTAACTTAAAAATCTTATAAATAAAAAATCCATGGTAAAATATTTTTTAAGATTTTTCTTAGAGCCGGTTGCTTCACTTCTAATTAACTAGCTAACCCCTCTGATAAGCAAATTAACAATGACTTTCGAGTCTTTCCTTATTTAGTTAAGCTAATTAAGACCCAAGCAGTTAGTTTGCTAATTATTTTTTAATTTTTAACATTTTTTTTTTATTAATTAATTAATTTAAATTATTAATAATTACTGCCTTTATTAAGATACCAACTTCATCAATACTTTCCTTAATTCTCAGAGATGTGAAAAAATATATTTTTTGTAACTCAAAGGTTATGCGTGTTTTTGTTTATTATATCAATGATTTGCTATCGGTTTGATAAAGTTTACTATTTGACTAGAAGTGATGCAACCTGCTCTTGTTAGATTTCTGAATATTAACTTCATATTCAACAAAAGGTTTATTTGTTCCCGAAAAAGTGATCAACCTCTTTTAAGGGGCTAATTTTTTTGCAAATCTTTTATAATTTTTATTGATTGGCTTTATGATTTATAATTTTGATCTGGGATTTTAATTTCTACCTCCAATTGACGTCTATTGGATAAAATGATAACGAATCCTAGTCTCAACTTGAATTTTTACTTACAATATTCTTAGAAATTTAATTAAAAAAGTTTCCTGTCCGTTAATTAATTTTAAATTAAGATCTTTGCACGTTTACGGTGTCATCGATTATTTATATTTAAAAATTATATTAGTTAATATTAGAAATGATTTCCTAATTTATTTTTTTCATTTTATCTTTAAAAAAAAACCTAATCAAGAAAAAAATTATTTGAAATCATTTTAATCTTTTTTAATAAAACAAATAATGATAAGAAAAATCCAGCCTCAACTTGTGATTTACTATTCATTCATTCACTCTAAAAAATATAGAATTAAAAAAAATTAACATTTCAAATAAAATATATATGCTATATAGTGAAATAATTTTAAGGAATGAAAAGGTAAAATAAAATCTGGTACAGGTAATCTTATTTTTACCTTTTCAAATTTAAAACTATTACACTATATACTTAAGGCACTATATACCAGGTGTGGTCTTAATTGTGGCGCTCACTGTACAAAAAATACTGTCTAATTTCAAACTCCATGATGTTGTATGTCACTTCAAAAATATGATTCCACTAAGAAGATTATTTTCTCTATAATGAATCTCATTTCACTTTACAATGCATGCAATTTAGTAAAATTTTTCATTGAAGGTCTTTATCGGCGGGATCTACTGGATGAACGGAGCGCGGAATTATTAAAAATTATATCCGTGGAAACTTGAAAGTATCCGCAAGCAGATACTTTTGTAATTATCTGGCGGATTTTTTAAAAAGTATTGGAATACACCATCCACACAAGAATCCGAATACTACCCAGCTCTGATAATTATAACACACAGACAGACAGGCACAAAATAAAATTATCTTTATTTTCAAGAAGATGGTATAAGTAAATACATATAGTCAGGCTCGTAACCAGGATTTTTTTCGCGGGGGGAGGGGGCTTAAAAATTTTGGAAACTTGGAGGGAGGGTTACTATAATTTTGTTCGATGACATTCATTTTATCAACAAACAAACCATAACAACGCTCTATCAATACAGTAAATATCATTTCATCTAATTTAAGAAAATTTTCGAAGCCAAGTTTTAAAAAAATATTTCGGGGGGGGAGGACTGGAGCTCACCGATCCCCCTGCATATAGGGAATGGATTTATAATTTGTTTTCAATAAAAACAATTTTTTTAAATTTACCTTTCTCAGGATCTTAAATAAGTACTATAATTTTTAAATTTTTGCAAAGAAAATCAGAAACATTTAAGTTTGCATTTATCATTTAAGTAGATAATTTCATAAATTAGGTATCAATTATTTATAAATTTCTCGGGAAACCGATCATTAAGGGCCGATGACCCAAGACCTAGACCGTTTTCGTGCTTCCTTGGCAATTTATGCATCTAATCGCCCACGAGATCTTAGCTACTATTTTTATTTGATTATTTTTTACTTAAATTCCTATGACGTTTAACACTTGTATTATAATTAGTATAAAAATTTTCCAACTTAATTTCCATTTAGATTTTGTATTGGCAAAGATCCTAAAACCAAACAACAAAACATTGAACGGTGAAATGACTATTTTATGACCTAACCAAACCTCATCTGTTATGTAAGCAAAAAAAAAAAAAAACTTAAAATAAAATACTACGTGTTACTTCTTGAAAAACCTTGCCGAAAATTTAGTCAACAACTCATTTATACCTGGTATATCTAAAGTCAATTTCAATTTTACATATTATGAGAAATAACATAATTATTAGCTAATTTAAAACTTTTGAGTTTAACCCCTGAAACGTAGGCAACACAAGAATCACTTTGTTTTATCTTTTCAGATTCTGACGAGATACAAAATAAAAGTGAAGTGTCAAATTTGTTTTTTTGACCAAAAGTAAGTGCAGAATTCTTTTTTACTTTTCTCTTAACTCTATATATATTAATATATATAGAGAGAAAGTATTGGATTCATGTCAAAAATTCGATGTCAAGATTTTGATGGATTTACACGTTTTGAGATTCCCTGAATCCAAAATAGTGGTTTTCGACATGGTCTGTCTGTGTGTCTGTGAACAAAATATCTCAAGAACGAAAAGAGTTAAGAAGTGAAATTTTATATTTATGTTAGGGACCCCATGGGACTTGACACGAAGCTTTTGAACAAAATCGACCAAAGAGTACTTTACTGATGGACTTTTTCAGTTTTTGTCGATTTTCTAAAAAAAATTTGATTAAAATTCAAAAATCATTTTTTTTTTAGATGCTCTTTAAAATGTATACTCTCATTTTGCCATTGCACTTTACTCTTGTACTTCATAGGAAACAGGAAAGATAGAAGAAATGGTTGCCATGATAACAAAATATAAATATTTTCCAATACTTATAAATTTTACATCTTGAAATTCGAATGTACCGTACTGTCGGAAACGAATCATATGTAGGCACAAAAAATCTGGCGCAACGAGTCACACCAGATTTTGTATTTTTCGGTATTCGTTTGGTGCATAAATAATAATTTAAAGTTTTTTTTTTAAGGTCTTTTTCGGCATTTAAGGCCATTTAGACCCCATTCCTATTTATTTCAAATTAAGCTTATTTATAGTCAAATCAAATGAAATAAATTTTTCTCTCCTGGGACGGGAGGCGAACCCGGGACCTCAACGCGAGAAGCTAGTGTCTTCTCTTTGAGCCACGGGTCAAGGGCGATTAAAAGAGTTAAAATTAGCAAATTTATTACTGAAAATTTGTCCAAAAATTTGACACTTTTTTGACCAGTACTGTATCAATAGTTTATAATTTTAGGATATCTATTAATCAGTTAAAATTATTTATACAAATTTTTAGCCTATTTGTTATTTTTCCAATTTATATTCAAGTTTGGTTTAAAAAAAAATGCAGAATATTTTGAGTGATAATATTATAACATAGGAGAGAATGGAGAGGGGGAAATGACTTGTTTACCCCTTTTTGGGATGTTGGTTCTATATCTCTTCTATAATCTTTTCCATATATCATTTTATGCTCCGCTAATCCCTCGCCTTTTATTCATTAAGATTACTTTCTCTTACCTATGTATATATGTAATATATATATAGAGAGAAAGTATTGGATTCATGTCAAAAATTCGAGATTTTGATGGATCTTCACGTTTTGAGGTCCCCTGAATCCAAAAAAATGGTTTTCGCGACATGGTCTGTCTGTGTGTGTGTGGGTGGGTGTGTCTGTGTTCAATTTTAAGCATGAAGGAATTGAGCTACGAGGTTGAAATTCTATATTTAACTTAAACACCCCCGGGACCGGAAAAATAAGCTTTTAATCAAAATCGGCCAAAGATTACTAGTACTTTACTGATGTACTTTTTCAGTTTTTTTTCGTTTTTCTCAAAATTTGCTCCAACGATTTTTTTTTAAATTCAAAAATCAATTATTTTTTAGATGCTCTTTAAAATGTATATTCTCATTTTGCGATTGAAATCTTCTGAAGACCACTTTACTTTTGTATTTCATAGGGAAGATAGGAGAAATGGTTGCCATGGTAACAAAATATAAATATTTTCCCATACTTATAAATTTTACATCTGAATTCAAATGTTCCGTACTGTCGGGAACTAAATATATGTCGACACAAAAAATCTGGTGTGACAAGCACAGTACACAACTTTCGATTACAGAAGGTAAGAGAAAGTTGTGTGCTGTGCGCAGGTCACACCAGATTTTTTTAATAATAATTTATTTCAAAAATATAATGAATAAAAAAAAGCTTGAATTTAAAAAGTTATTGCCCAAAAATTAATAAAAAAAAAAGAAAACAAAGTGAATTGAAGCGTAAAAGATGTTTGTAAAAGATGATAGATATATGATATATGATGAAGTATAAAACTTGTTTTTTGTTTGTCAAGAAAGCAGATGCATATTATCCAATGATATCCATGTCTAATTTTTCCTCATTAGTGATACATAAATAATGTATATAAATGTTTTTGTATTTCTAAATTAAACAAATAAGATTAATATGTGTCATTGAGATAAATGCTGGTAAAATTCCTAAATTAAAGATCGTTCCTTTCTTTCTCCGTTTAATTTTTATATTTAGAATTATCTATTAGAGCTAAAAATTATTTCTAAAATGATGGACTTTGTTATTGATCAGAAAGAGAGAGGATTTTTTTCAGATGAATGGAAATGGAAGGGGGAGTGGTTTTCATGTGTTTGGCTCATGTTCCTAACGTGAATATAAATTAGCGAGAATGGAAATAAATTATAGATTCATTTTTATTTTGTTTTGGTATTTAAACACGAGAGTTTCATTTACACAACTTGTGATCTCACCATCAGCCTAATTCATGACGTTACTTTAGGTTTATGTATTAACATTAAAATAATTCACACTTATATAATCAAAATAATATATTAAAAGTTCAACAACGCTTAATGGCAAATGTAGCGGAATTTAGAGAAGTGCTTAATTTATATCCCTATTTATTGTTATTCACTTTTAGACAGTAGAGACTACAACTTTTCACATAAAAGTTGTTTCAAGTATTCTTCTTTTAATAACTTTTCAACATATCTGAAATCTATTTTGCGCCATTGTATAAAATAAAAGAAGAATAAAAGACAAGTGATAAGATATTTTATTTTTAGTTGAAGATAAAAAGATAATTGAAATGTGAATGATCTTTAATTAATTTAATTCTCTAGTACTCAACTTTGGTAATATTCCATGGATTTCTTTTTTTTTCTTTAAAAAACACTCACACATTTGGTATCCAAATGGTTTAAATAAAATCATCTGACTGCCTGGGGTCCGAACCCCCGACTCTTGGTATACGAGGCTAGCACGCCAACCCCTACACCAAGCCCAAGGGCTTCCAGGGATTTCGAACGTGATAAGAAACAATTCGGACAGCTTTATAAGTTCATAAGAGATAAATTAGCGTAACAGAGAAGGTGAAAATGATATAAAAAAAAATTTCAAAAAATTAAAATAAAGGAAATATTTTTAAAATATTTAGGTAAGATTCATGAAAATAGATTAAACTCTATTCTTAATTTATTCACTATATTCCTAATTATTTTATACAATATCAATATTCTTTTAAAAGGGATTGTCACAGGAAGTCATTTTGCCAGCATCTCATTATGACCACAGTAATATTTAGCCTATATTATTTTTATAAATCTTTCTGGTTGTATGTTGAGCCGAGTATTATGCTTGTGTGTATCAGTAATAGTTCGCTAGAGTTCTGACTCAGCTACTAGATAGTACTAACTAGAAAGCATAAAGACGTGATGATGTTTATTTTAAATGTTTTTGATAAAATTGATTAATTAATTAAAGTATAAACAAATATGCATGCATCTGAATTGGGTATATCACTTAATTACTCTCTCAAAGCTTGTTGTTAGCTAATTGTTAGAGCCGACTGCTAGAAAGTATGCTTTTGAGTTGATACAGATAGTATGTCTGAAGGAAGTAGCCAGTTAGTTATTTGACATTCGATTTGAAAAAGTCAGTCAGGTACGGGCGCAATATGAGTACTAGATTTGAATCTGCTTCCTCACTCTTTGTATTTTTACGATTTTAAAAATGTATTTATTTCAACAAATCCGAAAAAAAAAATTATTGTTTCCTCTGACTCGTCCATGTTGACGTAAAATGGAAATTAATTTGCTTATTACTCACATATTGTAGAGCCGTTATAGAAAGATGACAATTCACTCAAAAGTCCATGTCAAGGGAGATGTTTCATTTTTAATGTGTGTCAAACATCTGAAAGGAAAAAATAAAAATCGTATAAATTAAAAGTGTAAAATATATCTAGTTTTTTTTCTAATTTAAATAAATCTTATAGGCCTATATAAATTAGAGTCCTAGTCCAAGTTAAAACAAATTGTGTAACTTTAATAGAAAAAGAATTGAAACTACATTAGTTGGTGTTGATAATATGAAATCTTATAGCTTAGCGAAAGGCCTATGAACTTGAATGTTTTTGTCTAATTTCATTTTTTTATGTGTGGTATTTAAATTATGATAAGATTATCTTTCTACTAACACTATTTAAATATAATTATTTTTATTTTGATTAATAATTTATAGTTTATTTATTTATTTTTTTATTAAAAGCTTTGATTGGAGAATATTATAAATATCCTTCCTATTTTAAGAGAGGTCTAATTTTGAATACCGTTTTCCTTCACTTTTAAATTAATTCTATCAAAATAAACATCCAAGGTTTAAATTATAATTTTGCATGAAATATAGATTCATATTTTTCATGTTATTAATAATAATTTTTTAAATTTTAAATATCAACAAATAATTTTCATCATATGAAAAATAAAGCATTTTGCATTTTATTATTAAAATAACGTAATAATTAAAAAAAAAAATGGGACAGAGTGAAGGGACTTCCAGCCTCGATAGGACTCGTTTTTTAAGCCATTCTTATTCTGAATTATTGGTCCGGATAGATAATAAAAGAAATATTTTCGATGGCATTGATAGTTCAGTAGGAGAATAAAAAAAAAAACAATACTTTCTCTCTAGTATTAGAGAAAGTAATATACTTGTCTCCTTGGGAAAATTTTTCTATATCAAAAAAATTTAAATCTAAAATTATTCTAAAAACTTTTCCGTGCATGCCTCCATAACACAGGCCACTATAGACACATGATGTCGTCACGTCAAAAAAAAAAAATTAATGATCTATGATCTGTACGAGTTTGAGTGAGAGAATTATGGCCAGTCGATTATTCACCTAAGTAAATAAAGACAATTTTTGAACTTTTATAAATGATTCATTTAAAAAGTTTTCGAAGATTTTAAAATATACTACTTATTAATCAAGTAAGGTCTAATTTAGGTAAAGCATTTTTTTTTTTTTATTGAATCATCGGATCTGATCATAGTTCAGTCAATTTATAACGAAATATGATGATTTATATATAAAATTTAAACATCCTTGATTTAGAATTAAAATAATAAACTTTGACCGCCTTCTATTAAGTAAAATTGCTAGGTGTTTCTTTTCTTATTATATTGACAATAAATAATTTTTTTTTTTTTTAATAATTTGGTTCCTTCGACATTATAGTTTTTTTTTATTTTTGTTTTAAGGTCTTTTTCGGAGCCTGAAGCCATTTAGGCCCAGTCCCTATTTACTTCAATCAATTCGTATACAATTAAAGGGGAAAAATTGAAATAAATGTTTTCGCCTGAAACGGGATGCGGACTTCAATCCTCAACCTATGGCACCAGAAGTTAATGCTCTCTAACTCAAAGCCATTCGTCAAGAGCTATTTATTTTTATTTTACAATATATATCAGAGTTTCCCAAAGTGTAGGTCGCAACTCGGTACCGGATCGTAGAAAAATTTTGCCGGGTCTAACTTGTAAGTATGGAGAAATGATGTGACAAGATCGGAGAAAAAAAAAAAAGAAAAATGTTTTAAAAAAATGTAAAATAATATAAAGAAAAAGAGTAAACTCACTCACTTTGTATAGCTAAAAGCTAAAACAAATGAATAAATATTATTATTATTATTATTATTCAAATAACGGTTATCGTTAAAATCTTATAGGACCGGAGTTTGCCGAAAAGACTGTGTGAATGTGTGTGTGAGTGTGAGTATTTAAAAAGAAATAAGATGGATTTCGAAAAATTTTAAAACCTGCTACCGGGCGGCAGTCAAAAAAGTTTGGGAAACGCTGATATATACGATCCAGGTAGGTATATTTATTTATTTATCAATAAGTATCTAATGCCTGGGATCCGAATTCATACAACAGATATTTCCGAAAATTTGATAATAACAATGTAGCAATAATAAGCGAATGCTTTCCATCTCATCATTTAAATTGATCTATAGTCTATATTTAATTTTATTATTTATATATTTGTCAAAAACTAGTGTGGTTTTCGTTCAAAAATAGAGTTCTATTAAAGGAGATATTTACATTTGACTACAAATATACAAATCCCAAGATATTCCACAAACAACAGTATCGCCTTGGTTCTTTAATTACTTATAATAAGTTTGGCAAAACTTATATAATAATATCCTCAAACAGCTTAAAGGGATATTCCTGTCTAACATAACAATGAAGTCACGCCAAGGTGTTCCGTAAACAAAAGAGTAAAGGTTTCTCCTTGGATTAGGTTATTTTAGGTTTTTTGACAAATCTCTCTTATATAATAAATTTCTGTGGGATGCACACCTTTAGACGTAAAGGAAAATTTCTCCGGATGGGTCAAGAGAAGAACAAGCACTGGCCAAGGTGTTCCGTAAACAAACAAGAAGAAAGAAGTTTCGCCTTGGAGAATCCAAATGAGAATACTCGCCTCGCAACTAAATGCGTCGTGGCGCCGTAAGGTCTGTGCTCTGTTCTTGCCACTTGGCACAGTCAGACAGACAGACATTTGTCACACCCGATGCCTCTGCGTTTGCCTTGATCTTTTATTGAGATAAATAGGCATTCAACCATCAAAGATTGATACAAGAGTAATTATTTTATTTATCAAATCTTATCACTTCATTTATATTCAATTTAACAAACTTAAGATTTATCTTAATAAATGTATTTCAGTTTGGAATGTGTTCAAGGAAAATTTTTTAAGGAATGACAAAAAATACATTATAGTTCTTGAGAATAATAATAATTTCATAATAAAGTTTTTATCGATGCTGGATGCAGTCATGAGTGGAAGGAAAGAAAATAACACAGCATGTAATATTAGGATCATTGATGAATGGAGCAAAACAAATATTTGTAAATATGCTTGATGTAATACTCCATTTTTCTGTTGTGTTAAGTGAAATGAGACAACAGAGTTTGTAGAAAATATTTATAAATAATGTGGTCCTAATATTTCATGCTGTGTTATTTTTTTTTTCCTTCCACTCAATAAAAATTTCATCCCAAGGTTAAATTTTTACTGGAGATTTCGAGCTTTATTTTTATTATTAGTCAAATAAGTAAGTAAGTACTTCGCTAGGAATATACTACGAATCACAATTCGTTAATAATGCGTTGTATTGATTGGGATGTATTGAATAATTTTATTAAACGTACATCCAATACAATATTAATTATTATCATTATGTGAAATTTCTATCTTTGATTTCTCGGCATTTTATCTCAATATTTTTTGAATGAATAAACGTGATAGGATTTTATTGGATAGGATAGGAACAAGCCCAGGGAAAAAATTTAGGAAAGAAATTTAATTTTGGAAAACGTTTTTAAATTTTGATAAAAAAATTATGTCATTTCTTAATTTTACCAAAAAATTCGGGAAAAATTTTGAACAATTTGACATGGAATGCCTCATACATACCCATAGGCCTCCAATTAATTATTAAATGAATTAGTAGCTTATTTTCCAAAAAAAAATTTTTTGAGAATTTTGAACGAGGCCTGGATTTGGATCGCCCCCTCCCTTCCCTCGTGATTGTGTGTTTTCTTTAGATCCTCTATAATGAAAGCAATAAATTTTAATTTTTATACAAAATATTTTTGTAAATTTAGGTCAAGAAATCTTAACATAATCTCCATCTATCTATTAATACAGTATTTGAAGTTTAACACACCTCCCTCTTTAAGGAATATTGCCAACAAGGAAGGAATATTTCCTTCTTCCCTTTGGATGTTCCAAATGATCATCCACCTACTCATTGGATTGACGTCTTCAGGAAGAAGAAGAAATTGAAATATTATTCATTAAATGAGGTGAAAAATGATGAAGGCGTCACTTAAATTTTAAAGGTTTAAAGATAAATTAACTAAAGACATGGAAACGGCTGAGATTATTTATTAACAATAAATCATGTTTTCAACTTGGAACAAATTTCCTGTAAACATATTTATGGAAAATGGGAAATTCTCCCCTTCCGTGTTATGATTTTACTCTGTAATTTTAAACAAATAATTTTTGGGTGCGTTGATCGAGCGGTGAATATTCAAGAGACCAAACTTATATTTATATATATAGGCTTTATGTAAGCTTATTATTTGTAAATTTTTGGAACGGAAAAAAACTTTAATGATAAAAAAGCTCTCTGAGTTAATCAAATAAAAAAAAAAAACGGCCCATCACGTGGTCTGTTGACTCTGACTCTTGAGACTTAGATGATATCTCTTTGAGAAAAGAATTGACATTTCATCTGAGAATTTGTTTTTACGTATATATTATGCTGGGAATAATTGTGATTTTAGTTTTTTACTTAATTATTCATATTTATATGAAAAGCACGCAGTAAATTTATGTCCCTTTCGAAACATGCATTCACTTTATGAACTTTAATTTCAAATTACTATCAAAGTAATTAGATAAAAAAAAATGAGAACTCACTCCCTGTCCGTCTGAAAGGAGAGTGAAGTCTATTTGACTAAAAAAAAAAGTCAGCATGATAAATAAATGCATAAACAACTGAAGTCCTTGAGACTAAATGTCAACAGATTACCAAAGAATAATAAATTCAGCCACGTTTACGTTCCTTTTTTTTTTAATTTTATTTTGATTACTAATTATAGAAAATAAGCAAATAAGGTTTCTTTAGTCTAGAAAAGGTTGATATTTTTAAATGAGAATTTAATTATAAATATATGATTTCATTTTCTTTACTTGTTTGGGCAGACAAATATTCAATTCGAAGGTATGTCATCATCACTAAATACAGTATAAATAATTAATTGAATAGTAAAGGCTAAGAGGTAAATAATAATTTAAGTATTAAAGTAAGAGGAAATCGGAAAGTATTGAGAGGGAAATAAAATTTATTAACGCCAAGGAGTTAGGCATCCCAGCGCACACTATTGTCTTGTATGTGTTAGCGAGACCCATCTCAAAACAAATAGCGAATATTTTCACAAAAGAAGAAAAGACAGAAAAATTTATTTTTTTAATATAAAATATTCTTTTTTCAAGTTTTATCAAAATAAAAAAAATCTGGTGTGACTGGCGCACAGCACACAACTTTCTCTTACCTTCGGTAATCGAAAGTTGTGTACTGTGCTTGTCACACCAGATTTTTCGTGTCGAAATATATTTAGTTCCCGACAGTACGGTACATTTGAATTCAGATGTAAAATTTATAAGTATGGGAAAATATTTATATTTTGTTATCATGGCAACCATTTCTCCTATCTATTTATTTAAATAAAGTTATTTAAAAATTTTTCAAAATTTCCTAAAAAAAGAGTTACAATAATTTATCGAGGCCAGACCCGGACAGAGGTTTTCAGGGGGGAATCTGGGGGTATGGAAAATTTCTGAAATCTGCGTTTTTAGCTATCCTGAGTCGTGAAAAGATGATTGAAACTTGATTTGAGATTGAGAAAAAAAAATTTCAAGAAAATTATTTTTTCTAATTGAGATTTGAGCTTAAAGGGCCCGGGCCCTCTGAGGGAAAAAATTTCTTTTTTTTCTAATTGAAATTTTAAGATAAAATATTGAGCTTTAAGGGCCCGGGGCCCCTGAGAAAAAAAAATTTCAAGAAAAATTATTTTTTCTAATTGAGATTTGAGCTTAAAGGGCCCGGGCCCTCTGAGGGGAAAAAATTTCTTTTTTTTTCTAATTGAAATTTTAAGATAAAATTTTAGCTTTAAGGGCCCGGGGCCCCTGAGAAAAAAAATTTCAAGAAAATTATTTTTTCTAATTGAAATTTTAAGATTTGAGCTTAAAGGGCCCGGGCCCTCTGAGGGAAAAAAATTTCAAGAAAATGTTTTTTCTAATTGAAATTTTAACCATGAAAATTATTTTTTATCAGAATTTTCAGGTTGGAGCGCAATGGGCCCGGGCCCCCCCGAAGGGCCCGGGCCCCGGGGATATAGCCCCCCTGCCCCCTGTCTGAGGCCCTGTGCAGAGCCGTCGGAAGAGTTGCGTTAAAAGTTCAAAGTATAATATATTAAAATATACATTGAATTAACATATTATTAATTCTTTTAAGTTATGTCAAATTAGGGGCAGGTAACCCCCCCCCCTTATCAGGGGCTCACAAATGTTTCAAAGGAAAGCATATATTAATGTTAATTCAATGTATATTTTAATTAAAGCTTCAATTCATTTAACGCAACTCTTCCGACGGCTCTGCATATTGGTTGCCTAAGCTCAAGGCATCTAGATCAGGCACTTGTGGCGCTGACTGTACAATGCAGTTATTTGAAATTCTAAATTACAAAATTCTGAGAGAATAGAAATATTTGTAAGATTAGCAAGGCCTTTCTACCATTTTCAAAAAAAGCATATCAAAAATTATCCCACCTCTATTCTATGTTGTGCAATTCTTTCATTTTTCTTGCTAGAAGATAAGCAACCCAACTGACTCAACTAATGTGCTTTTATATTCTAAGAAAGTTTTGGAGAAATTAGAGAGTTAGTTATGTGGGTAAAATTTTTGATAGTTTTCAAACAATACCCTATGGCTTTAATGGTGCATTTAAAATTTTTATTTTGGCTGTTGGCCAGAGTATATAGGTTAATAAAATGGATATTAGTAAAGATTTTGATAGACCAAATGACCAGGCAACTTGAAGAAGAAGAAGAAGAATATATTACTATGAAAAAATTGCGTATATAACCAAACCAATAATAAATAAAATAGCTAAATATTTTTCGAGATCTATTATTTGAAAAAGATAATAGTATTCAAAATACCTCGATTCGGACTTTAACTGAGTCATAGATATATTTAACAAGACATGTGAGAGGTCGAGGGTCCGGTGGCCTGGTGCAATGGATAGCACGCCTATGCCCCGGAAAGGCGGAGATCCTGGGTTCGATTCCCGGGGGCCATGGGATGTTTGGCCTCATCAATAAAAAACACTCACATGTCTTGTTAAATAAATAAAATATTCACTTTAAAAAAAAAAAACAAAATAACCCATTAAAAAGTATTAGTCCAGGATCCCAGGCCCGTTTTTCCAAGTCTTTTAGATTTAAAAAAAAAAAAAACGTTTTTTGTTTTGTCCGCCGACATAATTAATCTCTCATTGCTATCACGTGTAGCTCTGAATTAACTAGAACAGGAAACAAAAGTCGGTGTTATGAATGGGGCGCAGAGGATGTTGGCAGACACGAGGCTGCTGGACCACGGAGACGGCTCGATACATGAGCAGCCGATAGCGTTGCCATGGCAACTACATCCCACCCTTGCTCTAAAGGTCTCTCTCCTCCGTCAAGGGCCAATCGTTTCGAAATTTAGAGGAATACTCTTTCTCTCTTCTATCTTAAATGATGATTTATCTTCAATAACATCTAATTGAATATAATATTTTTGAAATAAAACCTTTTAAAGATTAAAAGGGTTTAAGGGAAAATAGAAATATTCAATAAAATCCGGGAGAACTTTTCGGTTTATGAGGTCAATCAGACATCAATAGTTCAATACAGTATCCCCCAAAGGTTGTAACAAACCAGACGGAAGAGGTCAGGGGCTTAATGGACCGAATATCTCCCTAGATAAAGAAAAATTTTAAATATTTATTCTGAAGACTGGAATCATCGGAAAATTTAATTAACTATGCAAAGGGATTTTTTTTTTTTTTTTTTTTTAAACATTCACACTTTTTTCTCATTCACACTCACACTCACACACACATTCACACAGTCTTTTCGGCAACTCAGGCCATTTAAGACTTTAGACGATAACCGTTGTAAGTAATATATATATTGGGGATTCAGGCATTTCTATTTAAGCCATCTGGTATCCAAATGGCTTAAATAAAATCATCGGACTGCCTGGGTCCGAACCCGCGACGTTTGGTATAGGAGGTAGGCACGCTACCTACTACGCCAAACTCGGGGGCTATGCAAAGGGATTTGTGTAAAGAGGACATTTTCTGGCATTAAAAAATATGAATTCTTTAAAGATAGTTTCAAGGACGGAAAAAATTATAAAAGAAAAATCAGAGACATTAATTTAATAATAAATATAATTTAATTGAACCCAGAAGCCAAAAAATCTTAATATCTCCCGAGAGTTAATCCAATTTTTGATAGAACGCCAATTGAATCATTCATTATGTTATAAGAGAAGTCTTAAGAAGTTCAATTATTATTTAAATCAAGATCATTTTAAATTATTAATTACGATAATATTAAAATTTTAAAAAATATTTTTTTTTTAATTTATTCATTATATCAAAGATGAGATTTCTAAAAGGAAGATTCCGGTCTTTTATCTAAATTTCAATAGAGCCTAGTATTTTTACTTTTTTTTTTTGCATTTATTTTTCCTATTTTAATTTGAATCTAGAGGAAAGAGAGATGCTACGTGGGGAAGTCAAATAAATTTTTTAAATAAGTTTTTTTATTGATTCTAGTGTGTTTTTTTTTTACATCTTAAAGCTGTTTGGTTGAAAATTTTTATTTCATCTTCATGGGTTAATTTTTAGATTTAATATGCCTATATTTTAGCCAACCCACCCAAAAAAATTTAATATATGTAAACCTTAAAAAAGAACAAGTGATACCCCCTCCCCTCCTGGGTTTAAGAGGGTAGAGTTATTGACAAATGTCAAAAGATAAAAGGCAAGAAGTTTGGTTTCAGATTCCAGACAGGCAAAAGAAACAATTTGGAAAATTTACATTGGATAACTTGTATCGTAATATATATTGTGAAGCATTTAAAGTCTGTGGGGGGGGGGGTAAATTTTCAAAAATGAGTTCGGGCCTCCCTGAAAAATAATTATATATACTCTCCTGCGATGCTTGCCACTTTTAGGGATCTCAGGTTCCCATCCGCAGAAAAAATTAATTTCAATTGAATTGGCTACCAATCAATCTAAATAAATAGGGCGGAG
>JAKCPI010024543.1:0-11627 GCA_023213315.1 Euborellia annulipes
TGGATGTCAAGTTGGTTGATGGACGAGATATACGATTTAAATTTCAACATTATTATTATTTATTCTATTAATATTTAAATTAATTTTTGATCATGATGATCTTTAAAGGAAAACAAAAAAAAAAACCTTAGAATTAACTTAAAAATCTTATAAATAAAAAATCCATGGTAAAATATTTTTTAAGATTTTTCTTAGAGCCGGTTGCTTCACTTCTAATTAACTAGCTAACTCCTCTGATAAGCAAATTAACAATGACTTTCGAGTCTTTTTCTATTTAGTTAAGCTAATCAAGACCCAAGAAGTTAGTTTGCTAATTATTTTAATTTTTAACATTTTTTTATTAATTAATTAATTTAAATTATTAATAATTACTGCCTTTATTAAGATACCAAAACTTAATAATACTTTCCTTAACTCTCAGAGATGTGAAAAAATTTATTTTTTGTAACTCAAAGGTTAAGCGTGTTTTTGTTTATTATATCAATGATTTGCTATCGGTTTGATAAGTTTACTATTTGACTAGAAGTGATGCAACCTGCTTTTGTTAGATTTCTGAATATTAACTACATATTCAACAAAAGGTTTATTTGTTCCGAAAAAGTGATCAACCTCTTAAGGGGCTAATTTTTTTGCAAATCTTTTATAATTTTTATTGATTGGCTTTATGATTTATAATTTTGATCTGGGATTTTAATTTCTACCTCCAATTGACGTCTATTGGATAAAATGATAACGAATCCTAGTCTCAACTTGAATTTTTACTTACAATATTCTTAGAAATTTAATTAAAAAAGTTTCCTGTCCGTTAATTAATTTTAAATTAAGATCTTTGCACGTTTACGGTGTCATCGATTATTTATATTTAAAAATTATATTAGTTAATATTAGAAATGATTTCCTAATTTATTTTTTTCATTTTATCTTTAAAAAAACCTAATCAAGAAAAAATTATTTGAAATCATTTTAATCTTTTTAATAAAACAAATAATGATAAGAAAAATCCAGCCTCAACTTGTGATTTACTATTCATTCATTCACTCTAAAAAATATAGAATTAAAATTAACATTTCAAATAAAATGTATATGCTATATAGTGAAATAATTTTAAGGAATGAAAAGGTAAAATAAAATCTGGTACAGGTAATCTTATTTTACCTTTTCAAATTTAAAACTATTACACTATATACTTAAGGCACTATATACCAGGTGTGGTCTTAATTGTGGCGCTCACTGTACAAAAAATACTGTCTAATTTCAAACTCCATGATGTTGTATGTCACTTCAAAAAATATGATTCCACTAAGAAGATTATTTTCTCTATAATGAATCTCATTTCACTTTACAATGCATGCAATTTAGTAAAATTTTTCATTGAAGGTCTTTATCGGCGGGATCTACTGGATGAACGGAGCGCGGAATTATTAAAAATTATATCCGTGGAAACTTGAAAGTATCCGCAAGCAGATACTTTTGTAATTATCTGGCGGATTTTTTAAAAAGTATTGGAATACACCATCCACACAAGAATCCGAATACTACCCAGCTCTGATAATTATAACACACAGACAGACAGGCACAAAATAAAATTATCTTTATTTTCAAGAAGATGGTATAAGTAAATACATATAGTCAGGCTCGTAACCAGGATTTTTTTCGCGGGGAGGGGGCTTAAAAAAATTTGGAAACTTGGGGGAGGGTTACTATAATTTTGTTCGATGACATTCATTTTATCAACAAACAAACCATAACAACGCTCTATCAATACAGTAAATATCATTTCATCTAATTTAAGAAAATCCTTTCGAAGCCAAGTTTTAAAAAAATATTTCGGGGGGGGGAGGACTGGAGCTCACCGATCCCCCCTGCAAATAGGGAATGGATTTATAATTTGTTTTCAATAAAAACAATTTTTTAAAATTTACCTTTCTCAGGATCTTAAATAAGTACTATAATTTTTAAATTTTTGCAAAGAAAATCAGAAACATTTAAGTTTGCATTTATCATTTAAGTAGATAATTTCATAAATTAGGTATCAATTATTTATAAATTTCTCGGGAAACCGATCATTAAGGGCCGATGACCCAAGACCTAGACCGTTTCGTGCTTCCTTGGCAATTTATGCATCTAATCGCCCACGAGATCTTAGCTACTATTTTTATTTGATTATTTTTTACTTAAATTCCTATGACGTTTAACACTTGTATTATAATTAGTATAAAAATTTTCCAACTTAATTTCCATTTAGATTTTGTATTGGCAAAGATCCTAAAACCAAACAACAAAACATTGAACGGTGATATGACTATTTTATGACCTAACCAAACCTCATGTGTTATATAAGCAAAAAAAAAAAAAAAAAAAACTTAAAATAAAATACTACGTGTTACTTCTTGAAAAGCCTTGCCGAAAATTTATCACCACCCCTTTATACCTAAAGTCAACAATAGAGACAATTTCAATTTTACATATTATGAGCCAACATAATTATTAGCTAATTTAAAACTTTTGAGTTTAACCCCTGAAACGTAGGCAACAAAAGAATCACTTTATTTTATCTTTTCAGGTTCTGGCGAGATAAAAGTATCAGTGAAGTGTCAAATTTGTTTTTTGGATCAAACTTACTCAAAAGTGAGTGCAGAATTCTTTTTTACTTTCTCTTACCTCTATATATGTTAATATTTAGAGAGAGAAAGTATTGGATTCATGTCGAAATTTTGATTGATTTACACGATTTGAGGTCCCCTGAATCCAAAATAGTGGTTTTCGCGATATGGTCTGTCTGTCTGTGAACAAAATATCTCAAGAACGGAAAGAACTAGGAGGTTGAAATTTTATATTTAAGTTAGACACCACCCTGGGACGTGACACGAAGCTTTTGAACGAAATCGACCAAATAGTACTAATATTTTACTGATGCACTTTTTCAGTTTTTTTCTCAAAATTTGCTCAAACGATTTTTTTTTAAATTCAAATATCAACTATTTTTTAGTTGCTCTTTAAAATGTATATTCTCATTTTGTGATTGAAATCTTCTGAAGACCACTTTACTCTTGTACTTCATAGAGGAGATAGGAGAAATGGTCGCCATGGTAACAAAATATAAATATTTTCCCATACTTATAAATTTTACATCTTGAAAATCGAATGTACCGTACTGTCGGAAACTAATCGTATGTCGGTACAAAAAATCTGGTGTGACATGCACAAAACACAACTTTCGATTACCGAAGGTTGGGTGCTGTGCGACCAGTCACACCAGATTTTTTATTTTTAGGTATTCGTTTGGCATAAATAATAATTTAATTTTTTTTTTATTTTAAGGCCATTTAGACCCCACCCCTATTTATTTCAAATTAAATGAAATAAATTTTTCTCGCCTGGGAAGGGAGTCGAACCCGGGACCTCGGTACGAGAAGCTAGTGTCTTCTCTCTGAGCCACGGGTCAAGGGCAATTAAAAGAGTTAAAATTAGCAAATTTATTACTGAAAATTTGTCCAAAAATTTGACACTTTTTTGAACAGTACTGTATCAATAATTTATAATTTTAGGATATCTATTAATCAGTTAAAATTATTTATACAAATTTTTAGCCTATTTGTTATTTTTCCAATTTATATTCAAGTTTGGTTTTAAAAAAATGCAGAATATTTTGAGTGATAATACTGTATTATAACATAGGAGAGAATGGAGAGGGGGTAATTACTTGTTTGCCCCTTTTTGGGATGTTGGTTCTATATCTCTTCTATAATCTTTTCCATATATCATTTTATGCTCCGCTAATCCCTCGCCTTTCATTCATTATTTTTAATAATAATTTATTTCAAAAATATAATGAATAAAAAAAGCTTGAATTTAAAAAGTTATTGCCCAAAAATTAATAAAAAAGAAAAGAAAACAAAGTGAATTGAAGCGTAAAAGATGTTTGTAAAAGATGATAGATATATGATATATGATGAAGTATAAAACTTGTTTTTTTGTTTGTCAAGAAAGCAGATGCATATTATCCAATGATATCCATGTCTAATTTTTCCTCATTAATGATACATAAATAATGTATATAAATGTTTTTGTATTTCTAAATTAAACAAATAAGATTAATATATGTCATTGAGATAAATGCTGGTAAAATTCCTAAATTAAAGATCGTTCCTTTCTTTCTCCGTTTAATTTTTATATTTAGAATTATCTATTAGAGCTAAAAATTATTTCTAAAATGATGGACTTTGTTATTGATCAGAAAGAGAGAGGATTTTTTTCAGATGAATGGAAATGGAAGGGGGAGTGGTTTTCATGTGTTTGGCTCATGTTCCTAACGTGAATATAAATTAGCGAGAATGGAAATAAATTATAGATTCATTTTTATTTTGTTTTGGTATTTAAACACGGAGTTTCATTTACACAACTTGTGATCTCACCATCAGCCTAATTCATGACGTTACTTTAGTTTTATGTATTAACATTAAAATAATTCACACTTATATAACCAAAATAATATATTAAAAGTTCAACAACGTTTAATGGCAAATGTAGCGGAATTTAGAGAAGTGCTTAATTTATATCACTATTTATTGTTATTCACTTTTAGACAGTAGAGACTACAACTTTTCACATAAAAGTTGTTTCAAGTATTCTTCTTTTAATAACTTTTCAACATATCTGAAATCTATTTTGCGCCATTGTATAAAATAAAAGAAGAATAAAAGACAAGTGATAAGATATTTTATTTTTAGTTGAAGATAAAAAGATAATTGAAATGTGAATGATCTTTAATTAATTTAATTCTCTAGTACTCAACTTTGGTAATATTCCATGGATTTCTTTTTTTTTCTTTAAAAAACACTCACACATTTGGTATCCAAATGGTTTAAATAAAATCATCTGACTGCCTGGGGTCCGAACCCCCGACTCTTGGTATACGAGGCTAGCACGCCAACCCCTACACCAAGCCCAAGGGCTTCCAGGGATTTCGAACGTGATAAGAAACTATTCGGACAGCTTTATAAGTTCATAAGAGATAAATTAGCGTAAAAGAGAAGGTGAAAATAATATAAAAAAAATTTCAAAAAATTAAAATAAAGGAAATATTTTAAAAATATTTAGGTAAAATGAAAATAGTTTAAACTCTATTCTTAATTTATTCTCTATATTTCTAATTATTACTTTTACTTTTTTATATAAATTCTTAAGACTTTTTTCTCAATATCGATATTCTTTTAAAAGGGATTGTCACAGAAAGTCATTTTGCCAGCTTCTCATTATGGCCATTATTTTAAATGTTTTTGATAAAATTGATTAATTAATTAATGCATTTGAAAAATTTTACCTGCATAAATAAATATACATGCCTCTAAACTGGGTATATCGAGGATTGAAAGGGGAGAAACCAGTCCCGATAAGGGACTGATTTTTGGGGAGTAGAGAGGTGAAGGGCCTCTCACTCCCAAACAATGGGAACTGGGTTGGCCATTTGCGCTACTGGGGTTGGTGCGTGTCTGCGTGCACGATGCACCAGGGGTAAACAACCGGGGAATGTTATTTTTTTTTTTTTGTAGGCTAACGAGGGTTTTTATGCCATAATTTAAGACTTTTCCCTTTAATAAAAAAAAAAAAAATTGGGTATATCACTTAATTAGTCTCTCAAAGCTTGTTGTTAGCTAATTGTTAGAGCCGACTGCTAGAAAGTATACTTTTGGTTGATACAGATAGTATGTCTGAAGGAAGTAGCCAGTTAGTTATTTGAAATTCGATTTGAAAAAGTAAGGCACAGGCGCAATATGAGTACTAGATTTGAATCTGCTTCCTCACTCTCTGTATTTTTACGATTTGTTATTGTATTTATTTGTATTGTATTTATTTCAACAAATCCGAAAAAAAATTATTGTTTCCTCTGACTCGTCCATGTTGACGTAAAATGGAAATTAATTTGCTTATTACTCACATATTGTAGAGCCGTTATAGAAAGATGACAATTCACTCAAAAGTCCATGTCAAGGGAGATGTTTCATTTTTAATGTGTGTCAAACATCTGAAAGGAAAAAATAAAAATCGTATAAATCAAAAGTGTAAAATATATCTAGTTTTTTTCTAATTTAAATAAATCTTATAGGCCTATATAAATTAGAGTCCTAGTCCAAGTTAAAACAAATTGTGTAACTTTAATAGAAAAATAATTGAAACTCTACATTAGTTGGTGTTGATAATATGAAATCTTATAGCTTAGCGAAAGGCCTATGAACTTGAATGTTTTTGTCTAATTTCGTTTTTTTATGTGTGGTATTTAAATTATGATAAGATTATCTTTCTACTAACACTATTTAAATATAATTATTTTTATTTTGATTAATAATTTATAGTTTATTTATTTATTTTTTTATTAAAAGCTTTGATTGGAGAATATTATAAATATCCTTCCTATTTTAAGAGAGGTCTAATTTTGAATACCGTTTTCCTTCACTTTTAAATTAATTCTATCAAAATAAACATCCAAGGTTTAAATTATAATTTTGCATGAAATATAGATTCATATTTTTCATGTTATTAATAATAATTTTTTAAATTTTAAATATCAACAAATAATTTTCATCATATGAAAAATAAAGCATTTTGCATTTTATTATTAAAATAACGTAATAATTAAAAAAAAAATGGGACAGAGTGAAGGGACTTCCAGCCTCGATAGGACTCGTTTTTTAAGCCATTCTTATTCTGAATTATTGGTCCGGATAGATAATAAAAGAAATATTTTCGATGGCATTGATAGTTCAGTAGGAGAATAAAAAAAAAAAAAAACAATACTTTCTCTCTAGTATTTGAGAAAGTAATATACTTGTCTCCTTGGGAAAATTTTTCAATATCAAAAAAATTTAAATCTAAAATTATTCTAAAAACTTTTCCGTGCATGCCTCCATAACACAGGCCACTATAGACACATGATGTCGTCACGTCAAAAAAATCTGGTGTGACTGGCGCACAGCACACAACTTTCTCTTACCTTCGGTAATCGAAAGTTGTGTACTGTGCTTGTCACACCAGATTTTTTGTGTCGACATATATTTAGTTTCCGACAGTACGGAACATTTGAATTCAGATGTAAAATTTATAAGTATGGGAAAATATTTATATTTTGTTACCATGGCAACCATTTCTACTATCTTTCCTATGAAATACAAGAGTAAAGTGGTCTTCAGAAGATTTCAATCGCAAAATGAGAATATACATTTCAAAGAGCATCTAAAAAATAATTGATTTTTGAATTTAAAAAAAAATCGTTGGAGCAAATTTTGAGAAAATCGAAAAAAAACTGAAAAATTACATCAGTAAAGTACTAGTACTCTTTGGCCGATTTTGATTAAAAGCTTATTTTTCCGGTCCCGGGGGTGTTTAACTTAAATATAAAATTTCAACCTCGTAGCTCAGTCCCTTGATGCTTAAAATTGAACACACACCCACACACCCACCCACCCACCCACAGACAGACCATGTCGCGAAAACCACTTTTTTGGATTCAGGGGACCTCAAAACGTGAAGTTCCATCAAAATCTCGACATCGAATTTTTGACATGAAACCAATACTTTCTCTCTATATATATATTACATATATACATAGGTAAGAGAAAGTAAAAAATTAATGTTTTCGCCCGAGACGGGATGCGGACTTCAATCCTCAACCTATGGCACCAGAAGTTAATGCTCTCTAACTCAAAGCCATTCGTCAAGAGCTATTTATTTTTATTTTACAATATAGATCAGAGTTTACCAAAGTGTAGGTCGCAACCCGGTACTGGATCGTAGAAAATTTTGCCGGGGTCTAAGTATGGAGAAATGATGTGACAAGATCGAGGAAAAAAAAAAAAAGAAAAATGTAAAATAAGGTAAAGAAAAAGAGTGTACCACCCACTTGGTTTTGCGAAAAGCTAAATAAAACAAATGAATAAATTATTATTATTATTCTAACAACGGTTATCGTTAAAATCTTATATGGCCGGAGTTTGCCGAAAAGACTGTGTGAATGTGTGTGTGAGTGATTTAAAAAAGATGGATTTCGAAAAATTTTAAAACCTGCTACCGAGCCGCAGTCAAAAAAAGTTTGGGAAACGCTGATATATACGATCCAGGTAGGTATGATTTTTATTTATTTATCAATAAGTATCTAATGTGCCTGGGATATGATTTCATATAACAGATTTTTCCAAAAATTTGATAATAACAATGTAGCAATAATGAGCGAATGCTTTCCATCTGATCATTTAAATTATTTATAGTCTATATAGTGGCGTAGTGAGCTAATCCGCGCCCGGGGCACAATACCTTTTTAGCGCCTCCATTTGAAAACCATATAATATTATATGTAATAATTTTGTATATTATATGTAAAATATACAAAATTATTATATTACACTGGGCACTAAATTTAAAATATATTTTCCAGAAATCAATTATAATAAAAAAAATAAAAATTATCCAGCAATTTTTTGTTTGACGCCCCTTTGTGAATAGCGCCAGGCATGATGACCCTCTCCCCCTCGCTATGCCACTGAGTCTATATTTAATTTTATTATTTACCTATTTACCTTATTTGTCAAAAACTATGGTTTTCCTTCAAAAACAGAGTTCTATTAAAGGAGATATTTACATTTGACTACAAATATACAAATCCCAAGATAGCCCGCCAAACAACAGTAACGCCTTTGTTCTTTAATTACTTATAATAAGTTTGGCAAAACTTATATAATAATATCCTCAAACAGCTTAAAGGGATATTCCCTGTCTAACATAACAATGAAGTCACGCCAAGGTGTTCCGTAAACAAAAGAGTAAAGGTTTCTCCTTCGGATTAGGTTATTTTAGGTTTTTTGACAAATCTCTCTTATATAATAAATTTCTGTGTGGGATGCACACCTTTGACGTAAAGGAAAATTTCTCCGGATGGGTCAAGAGAAGAACAAGCACTGGCCAAGGTGTTCCGTAAACAAACAAGGAAGAAAGAAGTTTTGCCTTGGAGAATCCAAATGAGAATACTCGCCTCGCAACTAAATGCGTCGTGGCGCCGTAAGGTCTGTGCTCTGTTCTTGCCACTTCTGGCACAGTCAGACAGACAGACATTTGTCACACCCGATGCCTCTGGGTTTGCCTTGATCTTTTATTGAGATAAAATAGGCACTCAACCATCAAAGATGGATATAAGAGTAATTATTTTATTTATCAAATCTTATCACTTCATTTATATTCAATTTAACAAACTTAAGATTTATCTTAATAAATGTATTTCAGTTTGGAATGTGTTCAAGGAAAATTTTTTAAAGGAATGACAAAAAATTACATTCTAGTTCTTGAGAACTAATACTAATTTCATAATAAAGTTTTTATCTATGCTGGATGCAGTCATGAGTGGGAAGGAAGAGAAAATCCAACACAGCATGTAATATTAGGATCATGATGAATGGGGAGCAAAACAAATATTTGTAAATATGCTTGATGTAATACTCCATTTTTTATAATTTACGTGTTAAGTGAAATGAGACTAACAGAGTTTGTGGTGAAAATATTTATAAATAATGTGGTCCTAATATTTCATATGCTGTCATTATTTTTTTTTCCGCTCCACTCAATAAAAATTTCATCCCAAGATTAAAATTTTTACTGGAGATTTTCGAGCTTTATTTTTTATTATTAGTCAAATAAGTAAGTAAGTACTTCGCTAAGAATATACCACAAATCACAATTCGTTAATAATGCGTTGTATTAGATTGGGATGTATTGAATAATTTTATTAAACGTACATCCAATACAATATTAATTATTATCATTATGTGAAATTTCTATCTTTGATTTCTCGGCATTTTATCTCAATATTTTTTTGAATGAATAAACGTGATAGGATTTTATTGGATAGGATAGGAACAAGCCCAGGGAAAAAAATTTAGGAAAGAAATTCTAATTTTTTGGAAAACGTTTTTAAATTTTGATAAAAAAAATTATGTCATTTCTTAATTTTACCAAAAAATTCGGGAGAAAATTTTGAACAATTTGACATGGAATGCCTCCCATACATACCCATAGGCCTCCAATTAATTATTCAATGAATTAGTAGCTTATTTTCCAAAAAAAAAATTTTTTGAGAATTTTGAAAGAGGCCCCTTCCTTCCCTCGTGATTGTGTGTTTTCTTTAGATCCTCTATAATGAAAGCAATAAATTTTAATTTTTATACAAAATATTTTTGTAAATTTAGGTCAAGAAATCTTAACATAATCTCCATCTATCTATTAATACGGTATTTGAAGTTTAACACACCTCCCCTCTTTAAGGAATATTGCCAACAAGGAAGGGATATTTCCTTCTTCCCTTTGGATGTTCCAAATGATCATCCACCTACTCATTGGATTGACGTCTTCAGGAAGAAGAAGAAATTGAAATATTATTCATTAAATGAGGTGAAAAATGATGAAGGCGTCACTTAAATTTTAAAGATAAATTAACTAAAGACATGGAAACGGCTGAGATTATTTATTAACAATAAATCATGTTTTCAACTTGGAACAAATTTCCTGTAAACATATTTATGGAAAATGGGGAAATTCTCCCCCTTCCGTGTTAATGATTTTACTCTGTAATTTTAAACAAATAATTTTTGGGTGCGTTGATCGAGCGGTGAATATTCAAGAGACCAAACATATATTTATATATAGGCTTTATGTAAGCTTATTATTTGTAAATTTTTGGAACGGAAAAAAACTTTAATGATAAAAAAGCTCTCTGAGTTAATCAAATAAAAAAAAAACGGCCCATCACGTGGTCTGTTGACTCTGACTCTTGAGACTTAGATGATATCTCTTTGAGAAAAGAATTGACATTTCACCTGAGAATTTGTTTTTACGTATATATTATGCTGGGAATAATTGTGATTCCTTAGTTTTTTACTTAATTATTCATATTTATATGAAAAGCACGCAGTAAATTTATGTCCCTTTCGAAACATGCATTCACTTCCTTATATGAACTTTAATTTCAAATTACTTTATCAAAGTAATTAGATAAAAAAAAATGGAGAACTCACTCCCTGTCCGTCTGAAAGGAGAGTGAAGTCTATTTGACTAAAAAAAAAGTCAGCATGATAAATAAATGCATAAACAACTGAAGTCCTTGAGACTAAATGTCAACAGATTACCAAAGAATAATAAATTCAGCCACGTTTACGTTCCTTTTTTTTTAATTTTATTTTGATTACTAATAATAGAAAATAAGCAAATAAGGTTTCTTTAGTCTAGAAAAGGTTGATATTTTTAAATGAGAATTTAATTATAAATATATGATTTCATTTCTTTACTTGTTTGGGCAGACAAATATTCAATTCGAAGGTATGTCATCATCACTAAATACAGTATAAATAATTAATTGAATAGTAAAGGCTAAGAGGTAAATAATAATTTAAGTATTAAAGTTAGAGGAAATCGGAAAGTATTGAGAGGGAAATAAAATTTCTTAACGCCAAGGAGTTAGGCATCCCAGCGCACACTATTGTCTTGTATGTGTTAGCGAGACCCATCTCAAAACAAATAGCGAATATTTTCACAAAAGAAGAAAAGACAGAAAAATTTATTTTTTTAATATAAAATATTCTTTTTCAAGT
>JAKCPI010024544.1:0-35255 GCA_023213315.1 Euborellia annulipes
TTAGTTGCTTTGCAAACAATCAAGAAACATCTGGAGATTAATTCACCAGCTTTGATTTTCACATCATATTATTTCGTAGATATTTTCACCCCGTCTGGTTTTCTTTAGAACAAAAAATCTACAAAGAATTAAAAACAGTTTGTTAATTAAATAAAGATTACGTAATAATTATAAATATTCCATTTGGTAAAAGTAACATGATTTGATAGAAGGAACGTGTAAAAAATGTGTAAAAATTAATTTTTCTATTTTTAGAGAGTCCTTCATCCGGAGGAATATCTATAATGTATTTAATTATAATTATAACGTATTCTTTATTTAATCAACAGCTTGTTAATTGTTTTCTTTGTAGATTTTTGTACTCAAGTTGTTCAGGAGTGATGCTGAATATCTGAAAAATAATGTGAGAGAGGTCCATTAAGGCTGGTGTTTAAATCTTCAGATATTCTTTCTAGCTATAGTTTGTAAATGTTCTAAATATATTGGATTAAATTAGAAAATAAATCAAATTAAGTACCAATGTCTAAAAAAATGACTTTTCAAAAAAAAAAATCTATTCTATTAAAAATTATTTCAAGAATCTAACCTTCATATTAAATTGTCTGTTGAAGGAACAAAAAGAAGTAGGAATTCATTTTGGCCTTCACCTTGCCTTCGATTCGTTCCTTAGTGAGAATCAATTAAGATATCAAAAGTAGCAATGAGTCAGAGGAAAAAATCTCTTTTCACAGAGATGAAGAAGAAAAAATACAAATATGAAACAATCAAGTCCAAGGACGTTGATATGTTGAGAATCAACTACTGCGAAAAATTAAATAATTATAATATTACGAGGGTCATACGGAAGGTAGTACCCGTTTTGGCATCAAATTTTAGCAAATATTTCTTTTAATGAAAAGAATATACATTGAACTACTTCCCTAGATAATCACCGTGCAAATTTAAACATTTGTCACAACTTTATACAGGGCCGGATCTAAGGGGGGGGGGGGCAGTGGGTGCATGTGCCCCGGGCGGCAGATATCAGGGGGGCGACAATTAAAGAAAGATTTACTAAAAAAAAGGTAAAATGATATGAATTTTGCTTTGTATAGAAAATTTTAACGAGGGGGCGGCAAATTAAATTTTGCCCCCCTTAAAAAAATCTCGTAGTTCCGGCCCTGGTTTTATATTCCGGCTATATATTCCTCCGTCGCCAGCGTATTAAGATACGTAGTCACAACTTCTTTCAGTTCTTTCTTCTTTTTCATCATTTTTGAATCTCCTTCCGGCCAAAAAGTCAGGTCTGGGTTATAGGGTGGATGGTTAAAAGTTTCTCAATTGAATTGTGCAAAATTTGAGGTGTTATCGCAGCCGTATGACCTCATTCAACCATTCACCTATAGCCCAGACCTGGCTCCTTCAGATTTTCATCTGAATTAAACTAAATTCAAAGACTTTTTGGCCGGAAAGAAATTCAAAAGTGATGAAGAACTGACAACGTATCTGGCGGCGGAGGAATATGACATGGTGGTAGGGGGGGGGGTCCGGGCCCCTCTCCCTCCCCCGAAATTTTTCAAATCTATACACATATACGAGTGCCCCTCGGAGCTCAGGTGAAAAAAAGATAAATTTTGATTTAAAAAAAAAATTTAATGAAAATTTGTCTTTGAGAGGAGGATCCGGGCCCTTCGGGGCACAGGTATATCTGGTATTTTAAAAATATTTTTGTGTATGGGGGGAGGGGGTATTTAAAAAATGAGTTCGCCCCCCCCCTCCCGAAAAAAATTCTATATACGCTCCTGGAATATGAAGCCGGAATACAAAAACTTTCACGTTTTAACAAATGTTAAAATTTGCACGGTGATTATGTAGGGAAGTAGTTTAATGTATATTCTTTTCATTAAAACATAAATATTTGCTAATATTTACTAGTTTTTTCTATTTATTCCCAAACGGGTACTACTTTCCTGATGATCCTCGTATTAAATCAGTTATTTATTAAATTATTTTTGATATTATCTCTCTTACTACTTAACTGATTAATAAAAGATTTTATTTAACTTCGTTTGTTTGTCTGTAAGAACATCATTTGTACTTTAATAGATGATTATTTTCGTATATAGACCTATATCTCAATTATTAGAATAAATTATATTAAAACAAAAGAAAATCGTTCAATTTTCAGAATATCGTCGATAGAGAACTAATCAGAGATTCGCTGGAAAGGTATGCCTACTTAATATTTTTAGTCCTTAAGATTTATATAAAAAGAAAAAATAAAGAGGGTTTTTGACTTTGTGATTAGGAAGGCTTGTTTTTTTTATTAAATATTATGATTTATTACATAATCAGGAAGGTAGTTTACATGATGTAAACAATGGATACTAATATTTCTAAATAAATATATTTATTTAAACATAGAATTCTAGTCAAGCAGACTCTGTAATAATTGAAGAAAAAAGCAGAATTAAATAAACTTATATCCAAGGGTGTACCCAAAGGGGAGGTAAGATTTATTTTAAAAAAAATGTATTATTTCAAGGCAAATGTCGAATCCAAGTTTTTCTCAAAACATCGTATAATAGAACAAATAAAAAAAAATTAGGCCCTAAATTAAAAACACTAGGTTATAGGAATTAAAAATTAATAGTGTTAACACTTAGTGCACAATTATAGACACGAATGACATCAGTTTTTTTTTTTACACTTTTTTTTCCATTCACACTCACATACGCCCAGTCTTTTCGGCATCTTAGGCCATATAACCTCGACCCTTGGTATACAAGGTAGATGCGCTACCAACTACGCTAAGCCCGAGGGCATCAGAAGTTTTTTATTACTTTTCATATATTGTTTCAAATAGAGCGAGCCTACAATGGATAGTTTAAATTCAGATGTTATAAATTTGTAAATTAGAGTTGAGATGAAGAAAAGAAAGAAAATTTGTTAAAAGATCCAATTTTTATTTAGAAAGGTTTTAATTATGACCCCCTCATTGATGATAGAGAGAGAGAGAGAGAGAGAGAAAGAGACTGACCGGTCTTCATGGGAACAAGCGAGGAGTCGATGGTGAAGGCGAAGATGGAGTCCGACACTACAAGAGCTATGAGTAGCAAAAAAAGCACATCTCCAGTAGCCATGGTACACCAAATAAATACACTTGTTCGGACAACCACCCACGCACGGGACTCGAACCCGGCACTTTGTGGCCTGGCCGCCGCCGGCCCCCAACTCTTTATAGCCTCGCTGGTGGCCTAAACGTCATTTCCGTTCGTTCGGTCGGGTCTCTCACCCAGGAGACGGATAACAAACACTGGATTAATTTCACCCTTTCAATAATAAAAAGAAAAAGCGAATTGCTACCCTGTTAAAAAACAACGACTAGAGAGAGTCTTTGAAATAAGCAGTCGGATCGGAAGTGAATATTGAATTTATGAAGGTTGTCGAAAGGACGTCGAATAAGTCTATCAGGGACGTTACAAGGTGGTGGGATATGGCTGTTCTCCAGAAATCTCAGAAAAATAAATAAATAGTTAATAGAGAGGAAAATATCGAGTAAAATTTTTAAACGCTAAAAATCAAAATATATATAGATCTATATAAAACATTTCAGAAATGAGTTTTTTTTTGTCAAATTTTATTTCTATATTTCGGGATATTTTTTAAAAATTACTAAAAGACAAGCAAAGCATAGAAACGGCATTTTAATAAAGTAAGAAAGCATTTGATTTACAAAAAATCTGGTGTGGCCGTCGCACAGTACACAACTTTCTCTTACCTTCGGTAATTGAAAGTTGTGTACTGTACTTGTCACACCAGATTTTTTGTGTCGACATCTAATTAGTTTCCGACAGTATGGTACATTCGATTTTCAAGATTCAATTTATGTGTGAAAATATTTAAATTTTGTTACCATGGCAACCATTTCTCCTATCTTTTCTATGGAGTACAAGAGTAAAGTGGTCTTCAGAAGATTTTAATAACAAAATGAAAATATAGATTTTAAAGAGAATCTAAAAAATAATTGATTTTTGAATTTAAAAAAAATCGTTGTAGCGAATTTAGAGAAAATCAAAAAAAAAAAAAAAAAAACTGAAAAAGTGCATCAGTAAAGTACTCTTTAACCTCCTATACCAAACGTCGCGGGTTCGGACCCAGGCAGTCCGATGATTTTATTTAAGCCATTTGGATACCAGATGGCTTAAATAGAAATGCCTCAACCCACAATAGATAATATATATTACAACGGTTATCGTCAAAGTCTTAAATGGCCTAAGTTGCCGAAAAGACTGTGTGAATGTGTGTGTGAGTGTGAGTGTGAATGAGAAAAAAGTGTGAATGTTTAAAAAAAAAAAAAAAAAAGTACTCTTTGGTCGATTTTGTTCAAAAGCTTCGTGTCACGTCCCATGGCCTCCCCCATGTCTAAATTAAATATAAAATTCCAACATACTAGTTCTTTTCGTTCTTGAGATATTTTGTTCACAGACAGACCATGTCTCGAAAACCACTTTTTTGGATTATGGGGTCCTCAAAACATCCATCAAAATCTCAACACCAAATTTTTGACATGAATCCAATACTTTCTCCCTCTATATATTAAATTATATATAGAGGTAAGAGTAAGTAAAAATTGCATATATTGCACGTGTCATATTTGATCTCTTTATCAAAATTCCATTGTCAAGATAAATAAACCTTGAATTTAAGGATTTTAATTTCAAAGATAGCAAATGAACTCAACTATTTCTTGATTCTTTATGAATGTATAATTAGATGATTAATATTTTTATTAAATGAAATTCAAATTAAATAATTAATTTCAAGATCAGTCAAAGGAAATTCCTTTTATTTCTTCTCATTTACATCTTCTCAACAGACAATGCCAAAATACAATTTTTTGTTTCAATTATTTTTTTATGTACGACGAACAATTGAAAACAATCATAGTTTAAGATCTTATAATAAATGTTTCTGTTTTTACTTTCTCTTACCTATGTATATATGTAATATATATATAGAGAGAAAGTATTGGTTTCATGTCAAAAATTCGATGTCGAGATTTTGATGGATCTTCACGTTTTGAGGTCCCCTGAATCCAAAAAAGTGGTTTTCGCGACATGGTCTGTCTGTCTGTCTGTCTGTCTGTCTGTCTGTCTGTCTGTCTGTGTGTGTGTGTGTGTGTGTGTGTGTCTGTGTGTGTTCAATTTTAAGCATGAAGGAATTGAGCTATGAGGCTGAAATTTTATATTTAAGTTAAACACCTCCCGGGACCGACAAAATAAGCTTTTAATCAAAATCGGCCAAAAAGTACTAGTACTTTACTGATGTACTTTTTCAGTTTTTTTTCGATTTTCTCAAAATTCGCTCTAACGATTTTGATTAAAATTCAAAAATCAATTATTTATTAGATGCTCTTTCAAATGTATATTCGCGTTTTGCCCTCAAAATTGTTTGAAGCACACTTTACTCTTGTGCTTCATAGGAAAGATAGGAGAAATAAATGGTTGCCATGGTAACCGAATTTAAATCTTTCTTTTATTAGATTAAAAATCAATTATTATTTAAACACCCATTTTTTTTTTTCGGAGAATACATATCTCTCTCTCTCACAAAACTATCTTCTCTCTTTCTACGCGTTTTAAATTTTTCTACCTTATCTTCGCATTTGGCCAATGTTAATTTCCTATAGGGATTTGTATGTTAATTTCGATTCAAAGGGGGGTCCCCTTTGGAACTTTTTACGCATTTAAAATTTTTTTTTTCCAATTCTTATGAAATTTTGTATTTATTTACGAATCTATATTGTGTATAAAATGTCCAAATATGAGATTAAAATTTTGAAAAATAACCATAGTTTATTTCAAGCAATCAACATTTAAAATGCAAGTTTGAAACTAAGGTGCTATGGGAAACTAAATATATCTCGACACAAAAAATCTGGTGTGACCAGCACAGTGCACAACTTTCTCTTACCGAAGGGTAAGAGAAAGTTGTGTGCTGTGCGCCAGTCACACCAGATTTTTTTCCTTCCTTTCATATAAAAATAAAAATTCTTTGAATAAAAAAAATCTTGATAAAAGCAATGCTAATTACTAGTCAAAGTATTTACATTTCTTAAGATTTTATTATTATAGTATATAAAAGACAAATTATCGCCGCCTTTAATCTGAAAGATAGGCCTCCAAACTATCTTTTATTGAAAACATGATTTCATTAGTTGAATTTTTTGTTCATTTTAATTCGAGAATCCTTTGATTTTATTTTTCATAAATTAACCAAAAAATAATAAATATTTTAAAAAGATACACGAAATTTATTAATAGAAAGGAAAACGTCGTCGGGCTTGGTGTAGTTGGTGGCGCGCCTGCCTTCTATACCAAGAGTGGCGGGTTCGGATACCAGGCAGTAGGCTGATTTTATTTAAGCCATTTGGATACCAAATGGTTTAAATAAGAATGCCTGGACCCCAGATATCATTATCACTATCAACTATCATTATTGACATTTGTCAACAACTCTAGCTTCTCGGTCACGGGGGAGGAGGGGGGGGGGGGATTTGAACTCAATTTATCAAGAAGAAATTAAATATAGCAGATATAAATTTATTAAAATGGAAAAATTAAATAGTAAAATAGTATAGACCAACTTCAAAATGAAAAAATAACCTGGATTTCTAGCATACCTATTATAATTTTTGAGTTTATATTTACATTTAGAATATATTTTCAAATGTTCTATTTTTCCATTTTGTACCGAGAGGGGATGTACGTGTATGGTTTAAGTTGAAAATTATTTTGCAAATTTTAATTTTTTACCAATTAAAGATTTTTTCAATTAGGGAATCAAGAACCGTACAAAGTTATAATGACAAGTTTTGTTATTTTACTTTTTTTTTTTGTCCTCTAATTGACAAAACGAGATCTTACAAAATGATTATGATATTAAATTTAATTAATAGATCCCTACCAAAAAATAAAACTCAAGGCCAATGAAATAATTTGTAAATTTTTTTTTTACTTTCTCTTACCTATGTATATATGTAATATATATATAGAGAGAAAGTATTGGATTCATGTCAAAAATTCGATGTCGAGATTTTGATGGATCTTCACGTTTTGAGGTCCCCTGAATCCAAAAAAGTGGTTTTCGCGACATGGTCTGTCTGTGTGTGTGTGGGTGGGTGGGTGGGTGGGTGGGTGGGTGTGTGTGTGTTCAATTTTAAGCATGAAGGAATTGAGCTACGAGGTTGAAATTCTATATTTAACTTAAACACCCCCGGGACCGGAAAATAAGCTTTTAATCAAAATCGGCCAAAGATTACTAGTACTTTACTGATGTACTTTTTCAGTTTTTTTCGATTTTCTCAAAATTTGCTCCAACGATTTTTTTTTAAATTCAAAAATCAATTATTTTTTAGATGCTCTTTAAAATGTATATTCTCATTTTGCGATTGAAATCTTCTGAAGACCACTTTACTCTTGTATTTCATAGGGAAGATAGGAGAAATGGTTGCCATGGTAACAAAATATAAATATTTTCCCATACTTATAAATTTTACATCTGAATTCAAATGTTCCGTACTGTCGGGAACTAAATATATGTCGACACAAAAATCTGGTGTGACAAGCACAGTACACAACTTTCGATTACCGAAGGTAAGAGAAAGTTGTGTGCTGTGCGCCAGTCACACCAGATTTTTTTATTTATTACAAAATAAATTTATTAGGTAAATATATGTATTCTATTATTTTCAATTTTCCCATAACTATTTTTGCATATTTTTTATATACAAGTAAAATCCGTATTATTTATATCAATGTTATAAATAAAGCCCGGATTCCTATGCAATTACATATTCTATTTGCTAACATGTAAACAGTGAGTGACAATATTAAGTCCCACCCATGCGTTTTCTACTTGTGATTATTTCATTGTTTAAAAAAAAATTATATATTTTTTAATGGAAACTTTCATGGTTTAAGCCTAGAAAATTTCCAAAAGATTTTCATTTTCTTTTATAAAAATAATGAAATAATCACAAGTAGAAAACGCATGGGTGGGGCTTAATATTGTCCCTCACTGTTCGTCCCGGAAAATCATTTTTCTATGAAGAATTCAAATGGGAAATTTACTAAAAAAAAAAAAAAAAAAAAAAAAGGAAAAAGATGTAAATTTTGTATAAGAAATTTTATTCGGCGGGGGAGGGGGGGTAGTTCTATGTAGTGTCATAATTTGCAGGGGGTTTTGTGTGTATGTGACTAACTGTGACAGGAGGGAGGGGGACTAAAAAATTGTCAAAAAAAGGCGTTACGTAATATGTAGACGACCCCAAATTCACTCCAACGATTTTGAAGTTTTAAATTTCCCTCTCTGACTTAGTTTTGAATTTCCCTCTTTGATTCAACCTCCTCTTTTTCTGGCCAATCAGCGCCCTGATAGCCACATAGCCACATACACACAAGAACAGCATATTGCTGAAAGCTTTATATAATAAATCTAGTCTGGCCAAAATTTTTGGAAATTAGAATTTTTTGACTCCTTAAAGGAAAACAAAATAAAGCTTCGATGGTCAAAGATAAAGATACGTTAACCTCAGAGGAAGGATCTTGTTCCTTCATTGTTCTTTTAATTTAATCGCAACCAGCAAAGACATCTAATAATGAGTCATATCCGACCCAAGAGGGTATGAGATATAAAACATAACTGACTTTCTAGGAAAGGATTTTAAAATTCCGATATTATTAATTAATATGTTTATTTCAAAGGAAAAATAGTCGTCAGGAATGTTTCGAGAATTAATTAGAACAAGTGTATTAAGATTATATTGCCTTCTTCATTAACAATATTTTCATTATGATTAAATTTCAAAGTAATTTATTAAAATTTACAAAAGAGGAAAAGGAGCATGAGAAGTCAAAAATTATACAGCCTCCGATTTCCACAACTTAACGAGACGTTTCGGGAAAATTTCTTATCCCATCATCAATCTGACAACTCGGGACGAAACAATTTTGAAGGACTGATGATGGGATAATAAAATTTAGAAATGTTTGTTAAGTTGTAAATGGAGACTATATTTTTTTGCTGCTCCTGCTCCTTTTCCTGTTGTATAAATAAGCAGCTACTGACTTAATTCATGTATTAAAATTTAATTTAGGATTCATTTTTACAATATTGTAGTAAATTGTCATGTGTGAATTGGTCGGTGCATTTCACTCAAGTCGCAGACTACTAGTAAGTCTTTAGTTCCGGGCGGCTGCGGTTCGTTTCCCGTGCAGGTCGACGTCGTCTTGGCCGGACGTTGAGGGTCAAGGTCCGTTCTATGCCATTATTATTATTATTATATTTATATCAAAGAAAGAAATTCACTCTCTTTAAGAGGGTTTAAAATGTTTAAGAATGAAACTGGTCTCCGAACTATAAATGCTGTATATATTGTTGTTAAATTAAATTGTATTCAACTCTCAATTACTATATATTATGTATTTTGTCACGAGATTGGAATATATGAAAAATCCTACAAATACATTATGACCAGCCTCCATGCTCTGAAGATGAGCCCTACCGGGATCAAAACGTCAGCGTGAATGCTGAGTATAATAAAAAAGAAAAAACCATAGCTGCATCTTCTCCATTTCTTTTACCATTATAAAATTATAATATTCATTTAAAGAGATGAATTAAATTGGAAACAAACCCAGTGTCGAAATATGTATAATAAAGGGTCTTCGGACTAAGCCGAGCACACAACTTTGCCCATCCACTATTCAAGAAAAAATATCCCCCCTCCCCCTAATGGTCCGGTGTTTATCATATTATATGTAACTTTACTGTCTAGTTTCTGAATATATAAGAAAAATTATATGTTATGTAAGAAAAAAATATTGCCTCCCCTCTAGAGCGCCCCCTAATGGTCCGATGTTTACCAAAAGCTTTTCAGTTCTTGCCTATACCTGTAGTTTATATGTGCAAAATTTCAAAACAATTGAACAAATGGTTTTTGAGTTTCCGTTGGAGAAAAAAATTACCACACACACACACACAGACATCATTCCAAAAAGTACTTAAATGACTTAGTTCATTTTAAAATTTCATCTAGAATCAATAAATATTTTTTAAAAAATTTGATTTTTTTTTAACACACTTTATTCACATCCACACACACATACACACAGTCTTTTCGGCAACTTAGGTCATATACCATATACTATCTATTGGGGGTCGAGGCATTTTATTTAAGCCATTTGGTATCCAAATAGTTTAAATAAAATCATCGGACTTTCTGGGATCCGAACCCGCGACCCTCCGTATAGAAGGTTAGCACGCTACTTATAATTATTATATACGTATAGAGAGATTAAATAAATCAATTTTGTATATATATAGTCTATCATAGGCGTAGCCAGGGGGGGGGGTTCAAACCCCCCCTCCTCATGGGACCCAAGTCATGACTAGATATTTAATACAAATTATATTTCACATAGGGTAAGAGAAAGTAAAAGAAAATAATTTAGTCTAGCTAAAAAAACAAACCAAAATGATTTATAAATACCCTAAAATAATCTTAAATTTTTGAAAAAAATTTCTTGATCCCCCCCCCATCAAAAATTTCTGGCTACGCCAATGTAGTCTATATCACTTATTTGAGATACAATTATAAAGGTTGCCGCACCAAAAGAATTAAAATTCTCACATTTTTTTTATTTCCTTTTAAAATAATTAAATGTGGCAATAATTAATTATCTTTAACAAAGTAAGAAGAGTGTAACCATTCATTATCCGGTGACATAGACCTACAATGACACCAGTGTCGTCATTTCATGGGGGGGGGGGGCTTTCTGATTTCCGAAAATATACTTGCAAATAGGTATCTCCTATTTGGCTAATAGATATTTAATTTGAATAATTTTTTAGTTTGTATAGCCTACTAGTAGATATATTTTGAAATTTTATTTAGAACAAAATAAAATTTAAAAGAAATCAATGCCCCCCCCCCCCTTCCCGAATGACACCGTCTTTAGTCAATCGCAAAAAATAGATTAAACAAAGTGGTATAAAAGAATAATTTAAATAATGAAATAAGATCAAAAATTAGTACGACAAATACTTAAACATTTTTTACTAATTATGTATTAAGCAAATATGTAATTTTAGAATTATGTTGCCTGGTCATAAAATTTAATTTATTATTTAGATAAATAAATTTTTATGATTTTTACATTTCATAATTCATATTCAGTAATAATTTTTACTCTATCTCATTTCTATTTTCAAAAAGACTATACATAAGTGTACTAGTTTACATACATATTAGTTTTTTGAAATTTTTGAGCCCTAAGTCATTTTTTATTTGTGTGAGTGATAAGCAACAAATATTTTCAGAAGGTAATTAATATATTAATTTAATTATTATTGATGAAAAGATGAACAGTTTATAGAGTAGTCACGTGAAATAATATTTAGTTTAATATGCTGAAATTGAAGGAGATTTTTGGCATAATGGGACTCATCATTCAATCAATTCAATTCTTAAATGGATACCAAGGTCTTCATTTGCTTAGAATTAATAAAAGCCTTAGACATAGTGACCAAAAGATTAGTTAGGTCTCGAGAAGACATTCGACGCGAGGAGGATTTTCAAGGTAAGCTTAATTCAACAATTTATTTATTAGTCTAGGTCATGGAGGTTTCAACGAAATTATAAATGTTTGCCGAAATTTAGAGAAAATTACGAAATATCTATGGCTATACATGAGCCATATAAAAGATAGCATTTTTTTAATTTTACTCTGAACGAGAAAAAAATTTATAAATTTCAAGAATATTTGGTTTTCTCCTTTAAAATGACTTTTATAATGCAAATGTAAAATTCTATATTATTTCTGGAGTTAACCAATTTGGTTTCAAAGGACTTAATATACATATTTTTTTTTTATCTTTACAATAGAGCCTAAGTGATTTAATCATTTTTGCATTTAATCAAATAACACGTTATAATTATGTTTTTTTTTTATTATTTTCATATATGTGGAATTTTTTAATCAAAAAGTCGGTGATTTTAATCGTTTTTGTTTTAACATTAAGCCTATATATTAATATTCTACATTCTATAGGGCTTATGTAAGATATTAATAAGTTGTTGTACAGTTGACGAATAAAAAAAGTTAAATATTGCTGCATTAAATTCTGAAATGCCCTCGGGGCATGGCGTAGAGGTTAGCGTGCTAACCTCATATACCAAACGTCGCGGGTTCGGACCCCAGGCAGTCCGATGATTTTATTTAAGCCAATTGGATACCAAATGGCTTAAATAAAATGCCTGGACCCCACATATGTATATTTATCAATAACGGATATCGTAAAAAGTCTTATATGGCCTGAGTTGCCGAAAAGACTGTGTGAATGTGTGTGTGAGTGTGAATGAGAAAAAAGTGTGAGTGTTTTTTTATAAAAAAAAAAAAAAAAAAAATTCTGAAACATTGCCCCTGTTAGTGGCGATATCAAAAGATCAGCTGTTACGGGCAGGTTGCCTTAATTCCAGGCGCTAGCTCATACATATATTTGAAAGTGTTATTAAAACTAAAATAGTAATTTCTTTTTTCTGATTTAGAAGACAAAAGTTAATTTAATTTCCTTATAAGTAATTGATATTGAGATTAATGTAGTGTAAAAAAATACATTTTTACCTAAAAAAATAAAATTCTTTAAAGGCTAAATAATAAAAACTGCAAAATATTTAATCGAAATAATCATCTCATTCGAAATTTAAATTAAATTTCATCTAGACAATTAAGCATTAAACATTTGAAATAAAAAAAAAGAAAAATTGAAAGATTTATTAATTATAAATAATGCTATTTTGATAAGTCATTTGTAAAAAAAAATCATCACCAGTAATTTTGCATTTAATTTTAATTCAATTGAATTCAATTGAATGAATACTTGCTTTAAATGGTGAAATATTAAAGAAAAAAAATAATAATAATCCTAGTAGCTTAATTATAATGATAATAATAAGTAAATTAAAGAATTATCTAAGTGAAAAGTCTTTTAAAAAAAATATATTAAAATGGATGCATTTGTGAGTCTTTTTAAGCTCGAAGACCATGTGACTCTTTGTCTGAACAAAACTAGTGAGAGAGTAATAAATTAATCATGGAAATCTTTTTCAAATGAACTTTTTATTGTTTAAAGCGATAAGGAATAGTCTTTCTCTACGGCCTAGTATATAAGATACAAGATAAATGGAAAAATTTATACAGAAATTATTGTAACATCAACACGTACAAATTTACTAGGTAAGGAAATTTTTTAATTAAGTACAGAGAATGATTAGGTGTATTTTAAATAAAGCTGTTCAAAATTTAAAGGCGCTCAAGCTATTTAAGCTGTTGGATTTTAAAGTAAATTGTGAAAAATTAATAAAATTATTTTTTTTATTAATTAAATTCTGAAATTTAAGAAATCTTGACATTACTCTAAAACTTTTCAAATCAAAAGTTCCTGAGAGAAATAATAACAATATTGTTCGTCAGTCTCATCGCTTCTTTGCTTTTAAAAGGAAAGAGAAACAATAGCCAATTCTTTTTAAAACCCTTGGCGAGGCTAGTTTGAATGTCCCGAAAGCCTCTCAAAATTTGTCTTTCAACCCTGACCTTATTTGTCAAAATTTATTTTATTTATTTTTTGGTAAGGTAACCCAAAAGGATGCTGTTCCCCTTCAGACTACTGCTTATAACTCTGAGTTCGGCTTGCCATTATAGTTAGCATTCAAAAAAATAAAATTTACAAAAAATTAAATTTCTTGCTATGATAGGGAAGGAAGGCATAAATAAAACTTTTATTTCAATCAGCTTGCAGACCATTTGGGCAGGTCCTGAGGAAGATTCTGACGAGTAACCGAAATGTCGATGAGCAAAATGAAATAAACCTGTTTTATTTTTATAGAAAAATTTACTTCCGAGTCATTGAAAAAATACACTAAATTAAATTACCATTTATATTTAATTTTTTAATGAATTCAGTGTCAGTGGCGCATTTAAATGTTCTCCTGAGATCCCAAGAGGAAAATATTTGAATTAGGGTCTGACCGAAACAAGATTTTCAGCCGAAACCGAATTTCGGCCTCAATCTTAGTTTCGGCCGAAAAAACAAGTTTCTTGTTTTGACCTTTTTCTTAAAATTTCCTAAACAAAATTCTTATCATTTCAACTTTTTTTTACTTTCTCGTTTTTAGTAAATCTCCCCTCGTGATGAGTCACAATCACTCCATTTTTCCCTCTTGCGAAAATCATTTGACCTTTTTTTTAGGTGCGAATCTCATTAGACATTTTTTTTCTTTTAGTATACGAGGGGGGGGGGGTCTCATCCCATCTTTTCAAACTCAGGTTTCATTTTTGACCGAAATCGTAACTGAAACAGAAACTTCGGTCGGTTCCTAATTTGAATATAAAATATTTTTTCTCCTTCCGCTATACAAATATTTTATCTTTCCTTTATATTTTTTTTTCATTTGTCCTTAGAATTCCGGGAGCCTCTTTCTATCCATCAAGTTCACCTTTAATTGAAATATTTGTCAAATTATTCTCTTTTCTTTTTGGAAATATTTTCGTTAATTATTTAACACTAATTGTTTATTAGGCTATTAAGAAATTTTTTTCTTTTTCTAGTAAAAATGGCTGCTTTAGAGACCGAGGTAATTTCTCCCAAATGGCTGGATTCAAAATATGTAGAAAAAATTATTAAAAAAGAAGATCCAAATTTTCTAGTGAAAAACATGTCTGTTTCGATGGTATCAGGAAAAGGCGATAATTTTGCAAGTGTAATGTTCCGAGTAACTGTGGATGGAGAGACAGAAAAGGAAAAAAATTCACAACAGCGAAGTTTTTTAATAAAATGCCTAGAAGAAGGAGCCCTTGGGAAATATTTTACTGAAAATGGAATGTTTGGAAGAGAAATATTGATGTATCGGAATACAATTCCTTTGATTAGGGAATTGTTTGAGGATTATCTACCGAATAGCCAAGTAGCACCCAAGACTGTTTTCTGCAAACGTAACGACATGGAAATGTTAATCATGGAAGATTTAAATCAGTATGGGTTCAAAACTCAAAATAGACGTTTGGGTTTAGACCTTGAACATGCTACTGAGGTAATGAAAAAACTTGGCCAATTTCATGCTGGGACGGCAATTTTAGCGTTACGTCACCCAAATATATTTGATATCTACAAAGAGCATTTATTCTACAGTAAAGAGATGGAAGCATTATTTAGTTCATTAATTCGTTCACTTGCTTTGGAGGTGGAATTATGGCCAGAACAAAAACATCTGAGACCGAAATTAGAAAAATTGGCGGATGAATTTGTGGCAAAAGGCAAAAAAGCTCAGGAATTCGAAGATGATGATTTTGTTGTTCTCACGCACGGTGATTTATGGACCACTAATATTCTTTTTAATTATACAAATACAAACACAATTAAAAACATAATTTTTGTTGATTATCAACTTGTTTGTTACACTAGTCCAGTTCTAGATTTTCATTATTTTTTTAATACCAGTTTGAATGATACAGTTCGTGAAAAGCATCGTAATTTGTTAATGCAGGTTTATCATTCATCACTTTGTGAAAATTTGAAGATAATGGGTTATCCAAAGGAACCTCCTAAATTGGCCTATCTTCATCAAGAATTTAAAAAGAGAGCTGTTTTAGGATGTTTGAATTCTTGTTGCAATTTTCCTTTAACACGTGCTGAGGCATCTGATAACTTTGAGATGGAAAGTAAAATTAATAAAAATGAATGTATGGTTAATGAAAGGGAAAAGATTTTCTCTAGAGAGGTAACAAGTAGAGAACTTAAAAAGAGACTTTTGGAATTTGAGGAACTTGGAGTTTTTGACTAGTTATTATATTCTTGAATTATTTTTTTAATTATGTCATCACGTCCAGAGTAAATTGTCTAATTGTTTAGAAGAAGAAAAATATGAGATTAATGGAATCAGTGAAAATAAATGGAAATGGAAGCTTCCTAAAGTATAAATAAATATTTTGGATACTGAGTCTCAACAAATAGACTATTAAGTATTACTAAAATAATATATTGAGTTATTGTGAATATATCTACGCCACATCACCTGTTTATACGGGGCGATGGTGATCACAGAGTTTGTTAAAGAAAGAAAGAGAGGAAGTTTGTTATGATGATTATTTTTAATAATTGTAAATATACTGAATATAATAATATATTTCCTTATACATAATATATAGATTTATTAATATTATATTTTATCTTATCTAGTCAAGTTAATTTGTTAAAAGTTCTTACGATAGTTATGTATTAATAGAATATAAGATAACCGTTAACCATTCAAATGTATTTACCGGAAGATCAATTGCTAATTAGATTTTATAAATAAAACACTAGAATCATATATTTTTTTTTTTAATTTGTTCCTTTAAAAACTACTGTATTCTCATTCAATATGTATTAATTGATTCTTCAATAACTTAATAAATATTTAATAATAGGTTATTTTGATGGTTTTATTCAAGAACCTAATATCATTTTACTAATATCTTGATAGTATCCTCTTGGGAGATAATCTCAACCCCAGTAGCAAACACAAAATGCTTAATTTAAGTGCCATAATTGGAGAGGAATTCAAAATGGTTAACCCGGAAGTGTGAGCGAGCTGGGTGGCTGGGAAGGAGCTGTACCTCATGAAATTCATCCATCTAATGGGAAATTTAGGATGATGCATATACCGGTAATTTTAAAAAAATGTATTCTGCTCTTTTAACTAGAATTTAAAAATATTACTATTTTTGGATGTTCTAGAGCTAAGGAGGTGTCCTATCAGAAGTTAATGATTCATAGCACATGGAAAAAAAATACCTTTTTTTGGTTGCCGGGATATTTGAAGCTACTCTTGGGTAGCACTGATTACAAAATTACCATCAGTTTTGCCCCATCAGGTCTAGTTTTAGAGCTATAGAGAAAATTAAATTTTAATAGAAAATTTGCTCTAAAGCCGTTCTAATAACTAAATAGTTAAAAGTTTATTCTTATGTTCTCTACTGCCGGAGAGAGAGAGCAGAGCGCCTAAAAGTTAGGCAACCAGTGTTTTTTTTTTCACCAGACTGATAACTGTTTTATTTATAATTTCGTTAATTTTTAACATATTTTAACGAATGAATAATTTTTTGAAAGCTCAAGAACTATAGAATATCGTAAAAATATGTTTTTTGTATTCAGGGATGGAAAAGGTTGTATTAGGGGTGCCCAAAATTAAATAAAAAACTGAAAAATTAGATTCTTCTTAACTTTTAGAAGTGTTTTGCACTAACTCACTTCTGATTGGACTGAAACTTTAAAATACTATGTACTTATCTATCTGTACATTTTTAAGGGGTAACATCTTAAAAAAAATATAGGAAATTCAAAATTAGAACAGATTTAGAACACATTTTCTATTTAATTTTCTCTTTAGCTCTAAAACTAGATGTAATGGGTCAAAACTGATGGCATTTTTGGAATCAGCGCTACCCAATTAAGGAGGAGCTTCAAATACCCCGGCAACAAAATCATTGTTCCCCTGTGTAATTAGAGTAAATAGTAGAACCCAGGGCCGTAGTCATGGAGGATATGGGGATCCAAAACCCTCCCCAGAAAAATTATATTATAAATCAAGAGAAAAATATAAAGAGATACATAAGGTTAAAATTTTATAAAAAATATTTAATATTTTGCACACCTCCATTAAGAAGCATAAAGGGCTCAATTTGTGAATGAAAGATGAAATTCCTTGTCGGTTACTAAGGCTATTTAGGGGTATGACTTTATTATTAAATTTTATAATACATGAATTCGATGGCTACCGGGGGACGTTCCACACGCTGATTGCCGCTCTTGGCATTGCTCATTCAAATATTTACAATTATTCTAAGAAAATCCCTTACGTAATATCGCCAAACAGTCTGCTCAGATATTATACACGTATTAGTATTATTATTATTTCAATGTTATATAATAATATAGTTTACTTAAAAAGAAAAGAGAATATAAATTGACAAGAGGAGATCATTTATGTTTAAAGAAGGAAAATGGAAGTGTGTGGAAAAAAAGCACGTTGATAAGGAAATATAAGAGATGCGCGAACAGAAGTTTTGTCAGTCGCAAATTGTAAGTGATTCGATTTCTAACAATTAAGAAGGTATAATAAATCGGTAGTTAGTAAAAAAAAATGACTTTCCATTTCTGCCTTGATTACACGAAATGAGTACAGATTGTTAGCAAGCACTCATCATATTTTTAAACACGCTTGGGAGTTTAAATCTGATATTTCTCGAACTTTTGGTTTCTTGTTTAATTTTTTTTTTTTTTTTTTTTTTTATTTATCTATAATCTATTCGGTGTTGTGGGTAGATAATAATATCTAGTAAATAGTTAAAAAAAGGATTTTTTATTTTTTTTGATATTTCATTAACTTTTTCATTCTTAATTTTTTAATTTAAATTAAGACATAATTTCAAACTAAAATTAATTATTCTAATTTAATATCTCCTATTCTTTTTAGGAGAAATAAAAATGTTGGGAGAAATCGAATCGTTTCCTGTTAATATCGCACTTGTAGAAGAATTTCTAAGGGAAGCAGAACCAAATGTACGAGTAAAGAGTGTGAGTTTTAAATTAGCAACTGAAAAAGGCGATAACTATGCGAGTAAAATGATACGAGCTAATGTCCAACTGGAGAATGATCAACAATCAAAAAGTCTTCTCATTAAATGTTTAGATGATGGAGAACTCGGGAGATTCTTTACTGAAAATGGTATGTTTGGGCGTGAAATTGAGATGTATAGAGACACTTTGCCTTTGATTGGAAAGCTGGTTGACGGACAAGTGGCTCCGAGAACAAAATATTGTCGAGTAGGTAACGAGGAATTCCTTCTCATGGAGGATTTAGCACCTCATGGATTCAAAACTGCCAATCGAATGATTGGACTCGATATGGCTCACACACGACTTGTTTTACAAAAAATTGCACAATTTCATGCTACATCTGCGATTATTGTCCAAAAAAATCCACAAGCTATTCAAAAGTATCGGCAGCATCTTTTTTACACACCAGAAATGGAGACATTCTTTATGATAATGATTCGATCACTGGCTTTAGAAGTGGAATTTTGGCCAGAACAACGTCATATGAAAAAGAAATTGGAAGAAATAAGTGACCGATTCACGGAACTAGGTTCAAAAGTTGTTACAAATCGTTCTGAAGAGGATTTTTTTGTATTAAATCATGGCGATTTATGGGTGTCTAATATACTTTTCAAATATTACAAAAATGGTGAAGTTGCTGAAGTAATGCTTGTCGATTATCAGTTAGTTGCATATACAAGCCCAGTGTTGGATCTGCACTATTTTTTTAACACCAGCCTTCAGGATAACATCTGGGAGAAAAGGGATTATTTACTAGCTTACTATCACGGGTGTTTGGTAAATAATCTGATCAGAATGGGATATAAAAAACCTCCACCGACTCTGGAATATTTGAAAAAAGACTTTCAAAATAGAGCTATTCTGGGGCTTTTTAATGCCTCCGTAGCATTTCCCATCGCTAGGTCTCATCCTTCTGACGGTTTTACCCTTGAAAATAAAGTATTCAAGAATACAAATTATATGGTCAAGAGAGAAAAAATATATTCTAGAGAAACGACAAAACTTCAAATCCAAAAGAGGCTTTTGAATCTTGAGGCTCTAGGAACTCTGAATTTAATTTCATAAACAATGTATTGCATACATAATACGGGCAGTTTCAAAAATCAAGCCTCCTCCCCTTTCTTTTCATATAACTTATATACCACTCTACTGTATATGACTGTCGAGAACAATAAAAAAAAGTTTAATTATCCAATGAAGTACGTGGCTGTTGATTTACATACAAGAAAGGAAGCAGGAGCAGCCAAAAATTAACTCCGATTTTATTACAATTAATGAGACGTTTTGTGAAGACTTTATTTTCCCATCATCAGCTTTTCAAAATTGTATCTGTCCCGGAGTTGTTAAAAGGGCACAATACATAATAAATATATTGTGCCCTTTTGACAACTAAGGAACAGATACAATTTTGAAAGTCTGATGATGGGGAAATAAAGTTTCCCGAAACGTCCCATTAATTGTAATAAAATCGGAGGCTTCAATTTTTGGCTGCTCCTGCTTCCTTTCTTGTAAATTTTAATTATTATAATTCATTATAATAATAAAGTGAAAAATTAAAATATAACATTAAAGACTAATTATAATAATTAATTAATAAAATAAAGAAAATTGTTATTATATAAGATAATATGTCATAGGCCTATGTTATAAATTAATAAATTTGTTCTGATTCAAAAATTGTTTGTTTATAATTTTATGTGTATTATGTGTAAAAAAACATTTAAAACGTCTTAAGATTCCCAACCAAGTACTAAAGGTGATGTTGTTATCATATTGAAATAAAGGATCGGACTAAGCCAAGCGCACAACTTTGCTCATCCACTATTCAAGAAAAAAATATTTGTCTCCCCCCCCCCCCCTAGAGCCCCCCTAATGGTCCGATGTTTACCAGCTTTTCAGTTCTTGGCCTCCACCCCGAGTTTATGTGTGCAAAATTTCAAAACAATTGAACAAATAGGTTTTGAGTTTTCGGTGTCGAAAAAAATTACCACAGATATACACACACAGACATCATTCCAAAAACTACTTTAATTAAATAAAAAAAAATTAAATAATATATAAATAAATAAAAATAATAAATTTCAGGGGACCTCAAAACGCATTTTGGAAGTTTCAGAAAAATTTCGATTTTTTTACGATTACATTAACTTTACCTGTCCAACCTAAGGTTGATGGGCAAAGTTAAAAATTGTAGGCACAACTCGTCTTGTTATTTAATAGCTTTCAGCATGAGCACCCAACGCGTTACGTAATATGTGGACGTCACCTAAGGTGAAAAGTACAATTTCTATATTTTATCAGAATATAAAGTCTTCTTTCTCCTTATTCAAGGATCAAGTATAATAATAATAAATCATTTTTTAACTATACTCCACCTTTGAATGCGACATTTTTAAGATGTCACAAAATAAATTATTCTAAATAACCTGAGTTTAGTCCTGCTCCGAGGCGTCTATCCAAGGGCTCTAATTTTTTTTAAATTTTATATTATTTTAAATAAAATATTTTAAAATATATAGAAAATGTACAAAATTAAACAATAAATTAAATTCAATGAAGAATAGAAATGGCTGTGGTGATGATTGACTAAGGAGCTCAAAGAGGAAAGGAAGCCAGCATAAATAAAAACTTTTATATTATTTCATCGACGTTTCGGGAAAAAAAAAATTTGACGGCCATAGGTCCTGAAGATGGGAGCGACGCGCTCCCGAAACGTCGATGAAATAAAATAAAAGTTTTTATTTATTCTCGCTGCCTTTCCTCATTGAGCTCCTTAGTCAATAAATTAAATTAAACATCTTTTGGCCAAATTTGAGTACCTATTTGTATGTAAATTTTAAGAAAAAAAAAAGTTAGCCCCCTCCCCAAGTTGAAATGACGCCAGTGGACCTGCTAGCCTAAAAAAATTATTGAACTTTACCCTAGTCTCCTCCTAAGTTTGAAAAGTGGAATATTAACTCATTCCCAAGCACAGACAAGCACAAAGGACTTAAATGGCTCAAGTGCCAGACGTATCTAATTCATTGAATTATTGTTTTGAAAATTCCTTGCATAATATTGCTGAACATTTTAAAAATGTATTATTACATTTATTTAAATTAAACTTATATAATAAGTTAATATTTTAGGATCATTTAAAAAAATAGAAGTACGAGATAAAAAAAATCGCGATGATTGGTAGATAAGGAAATAAATAAAAGAAATGCGTGAAGCTGAAGATCTATCAGTGGCACAAATTGAGTGGCAAAATAACCTTTGCTGTGGAGCGTCTTGAATACAAATAATAAATAAATTGTGAGTGTTTATTTCAATCGTTAAGGTATACCTATTAGCCTAACAGGCTAATGTTTTAGAATAATATTCCAGTTATTTTTTTTTATTATAAGGATGATGTTCTGTTTATGTTTCGAGTAGAATTTCCTGATTCTTGTCAGAGACATGAATGAAATGGTGATTTAAATAAAATATTTAAAAGATTTTCTTTCACAGGATGATACGTCATTAAAATACCGGGTGGGCCAATAGTGCGTGGACGGAAGATTGTGGGCTTATTAACGGACATTTTAAAAATTTGTTGATCGCACATAATGTGGGGCCTTTAGGGCTACAAATTAAAAATATTTTTGTTCCAATTGCACCTCAATACAGGGTGGTCCATATCAAAGTTATGTTTTTTAAATGGAACGCCCTGTATATTATTGCATATTTGGATTCTACGGCCAATTTTAGTATGAGTTTATGTCATGCAATGTATTCCAAACCAAACCGTTTAGCCGCAAATCGGGCTTTAGTGAAAAAACTGCTGTCTGGAAAAAATTGAATATCTCGCGAACCATAAAACTTAGGGAACTGTTCTTTTGTGAGGTTACTAACCATGCAATGTACTAATGTAGGCCAGATGGGGAACCCGGAATTATTCTTATGTTGGGAGAAATGGCCATGCCAATTTGGAAAATTTCAATCATGGATAACTTCATTTTTTCAAATGGAATATGCTACTTTTTTTATGCCATGGGACGTGAAATTCAATTATCTTTCAGCTGATATAAGGTTGTCTATATCTATCTTTGGTAGTTTTCTTTTTATTCCAAAATATCTGATAACGAAAAAAAAAAATTTTTTATTATAGACAAAATAATTGAAAAAAAATCCAAACGCAAAACAAAATTGTAATAAATGGAAAAAATATGCTAAATATTCGAAAATGTCTTTAATTTCCTTTAAAATCATTTATTTGAACTTCTCGAAAAAGAAATTAGGGTTATGTTCAGGTTAGGAGGTGCGCCATCTTGTTGACAAATCATAACCCGAATTTGAGCAAGCGGGACTTCTTTGAGGAGTTTAAATAAATGATTTTAAAGGAAATTTAAAGACATTTTCGAATATTTAGCATAATTTGTCCATTTATTACAATTTTGTTTTGCGTTTGGATTTTTTTTCAATTATTTTGTCTATAATAAAAATTTTTTTTTTCGTTATCAGATATTTTGGAATAAAAAGAAAACTACCAAAGATAGATATAGACAACCTTATATCAGCTGAAAGATAATTGAATTTCACGTCCCATGGCATAAAAAAAGTAGCATGTTCCATTTGAAAAAATGAAGTTATCCATGATTGAAATTTTCCAAATTGGCATGGCTATTTCTCCCAACATAAGAATAATTCCGGGTTCCCCATCTGGCCTACATTAGTACATTTCATGCTTAGTAACCTCACAAAAGAACAGTTCCCTAAGTTTTATGGTTCGCGAGATATTCAATTTTTTCCAGACAGCAGTTTTTTCACTAAAGCCCGATTTGCGGCTAAACGGTTTGGTTTGGAATACATTGCATGACATAAACTCATACTAAAATTGGCCGTAGAATCCAAATATGCAATAATATACAGGGCGTTCCATTTAAAAAACATAACTTTGATATGGACCACCCTGTATATGAGGTGCAATTGGAACAAAAATATTTTTAATTTGTAGCCCTAAAGGCCCCACATTATGTGCGATCAACAAATTTTAAAAATGTCCGTTAATAAGCCTACAATCTTCAGTCCACGCACTATTGGCCCACCCGGTATATGAATTTAAACTTTAACTTAATTCGTGCCCGTGACCCTTGGCTCAGAGAGAAGACAAGCTTCTCGTGCCTGGGGTTCTGGTTTCGCTTCCTGTGGCAAGCTAGAAAAATTTATTTCAAATGAATTGGCTACCATTAATTTGAAATAAATATATTAGAAATGGGGTCTAAATAGCATTAGATCCCGAAAAAGATCTTAAAAACAATTGACTGGTAAAAAATCAAACTTAATTCGTTACATACATCTCGACACCAACATGACGTGTCATAGTGAGAAAGAAAACCCTATAAATATAATCGTGCAACAAGAGTCTTTAAATGAAAATATTTTAATTTAACTTATAAAGGACTCAGATGATCAAAAGTTTTATAAAAAAAAAACTATATTCTTTTGTAAAATTTGTTGTTTTTTTTTTAATATTAAAGACAAATTAATATACCTCTACTTTTTAAATTGTTTAATATATCATTAATATGCTTATTTCGATTTTGTTTAGATTTATTTTTATATAATTTTGGTATCCAGACTGCTTACATAATACTTTTATGGTCCTTTATAAGATTTAAATTTGAAATTAGATAATTAAGAGAACTTTACACTAATTTAATATCTGAAATTGATTTTAGGAAAAATAAATATGCCCGGTGAAATTGAAATGTTTCCTGTTGATAGCGCTCAAATAGAAGGATTTTTAAGGGATACAGAACCAAATGCACGAGTGAAGAAAGTCACCTTTAAATTAGCAACTGGAAAGAATGATAACTATGCGAGTAAAATGATTCGTGCCAATGTTCAACTGGAGAATGATCAACAATCAAAAAGTCTTCTCATTAAATGTTTAGATGATGGAGAACTTGGAAGGTATTTTAATGAAAATGGTATGTTTGGACGTGAAATTGAGATGTATAGAGACACTTTGCCTTTGATTGGAAAGCTAGTTGACGGACAAGTGGCTCCAAAAACAAAATATTGTCGAGTAGGTAACGAGGAATTCCTTCTTATGGAGGATTTAGCACCGCGAGGATTCAAAAATGCCAATAGAATGATTGGGCTCGATATGGCTCACACACGACTTGTTTTACAAAAAATTGCACAATTTCATGCTGCGTCTGCTATTATTGACCAAAAAGATCCACAAGCTATCCAAAAGTATAAGGAACACCTTTTCTACACGCCCAAAATGGAGACATACTTTATGACAATGCTCCGATCACTGGCTTTAGAAGTGGAATTTTGGCCAGAACAACGTCATATGAAACAGAAATTGGAGGAATTAAGTGAACGTTTCACGGAACTAGGTTCCAAAGTTGTTACAAATCGTTCTGAAGAGGATTTTTTCGTTTTAAATCATGGCGATTTATGGATGACGAATATACTTTTCAAATATCACAAAAACGGCGAGGTTGCTGATATCATGCTTGTTGATTATCAGTTAGTCGCCTATACAAGCCCAGTGTTGGATCTTCACTATTTCTTCAACACCAGCCTACAGGATGATCTCTGGGATAAGAAGGATCACTTATTAGCTTACTATCACGAATGTTTAGTTAATAATCTGATCAGAATGGGATATAAAAAACCTCCACCGACTCTGGAGTATTTGAAAAATGAATTTCAAAAAAAAGCTATTCTCGGTCTTATCGATACTGCTTCTGTGTTTCCGATAGCTAGATGTCATCCATCGGATGATTTTACTCTTGATAATAAAGTATTTAAGGATGATAATGTGGTGAAAAGAGAAAAAGTATTCTCTAGAGAAACAACAAAACTGCAAATCCAGAAGAGACTTTTGGAATTTGAGGCCTCAGGTACTCTGGATTTTTAATTTAATTTTATATATTTATATTTATATTGCATACCGATACATTATAATGAGACTGTATGTATAAGCTTACCTTAGCGCAACTAACAAATTTAAACTATTTAAAGATTTTATTAAATTGGAATCTGATCTACCTCCCCCGCCCTGAAGCCGACAATGTCAATATTTATAAGCTTAAAAACCAAGAAGAGAGAGTTCGTATTTCAGACAGTTATACGAATATTTATATAAATCTGTTGGATATAAATATTAATAAATAAACCTGGATCGTATGTATCGTAAATAATTATTTTTGGGGAAGATGTAAACAGGCCATTGCAGTCCAACAGAAAAACAAAATATATAAAAAATATATAATTTATTTAAATTTTCTACTTCTCAAACCGCCTGGTTTCGACCGCACTGCCGCAGGTCTTCCTCAGTGAGAAGAAATCTAGAAAATTTGTGAATGCATTATATTAGGTCTAAAAGATTTATTTTTATTTACATTAAATGTTTACCTTAAGGGTGTGAGTGCATCCACAAATCTCTAGATCTCCTTAACAACATTTTCTAGAGATTTGTGGATGCACTCACATCTTAAGGTAAACATTTAATGTAAATAAAAATAAATCTTTTAGACCTAATATAATGCATTCAAAAATTTTCTAGATTTCTTCTCACTGAGGAAGACCTGCGGTAGTGCGGTCGAAACCAAGCGGTTTGAGAAGTAGAAAATTTAAATAAATTATATATTTTTTATATATTTTGTTTTTCTGTTGGACTGCAATGAGCCTGTTTACACCTCCCCCCCTTTTCTGTATGACAAAAGAATTGTCCTATTGTTTCTTATGAGGGAGGTTTTAACTCCCTAACACCTGTATAATAAGTAGGAATATTTCGATATTTTTAAAGCTTTATAAAAGTGCTTAAATATAAATTTTTATTTATAAGTAATGATAAAAAATGTGATACTAGTAAAAATAAAATTTGTATAAGCATAAATGTCAAAAATTAAAATATAATACAGAAGACTAATTATAATATTTAATTAATAAAATAAAAAAAATTATTCTATGTTAATATTATATTAATGTCTTGTCCTTCGTCTTCCTGGTTAATATTATATCTCTTATAAATTAATAAATTATTTTCCGATTCAATAAAAATTTTTATCCTGGTTAATATTATATCTCTTATAAATTAATAAATTATTTTCCGATTCAATAAAAAATTGTTTATAATTTTAATTATTTAATTTTTTTTTTTCAAAAACACTCACACTTTTTTCCCATTCACACAGTCTTTTCGGCAACTTAGTTTAGGCCATATAAGACTTTATACGATAACCGTTATTATGAATATACAATGTATATATTGGGGTGCAGGAATTCTTATTTAAGCCTTTTTGGTATCCAAATGGCTTAAATAAAATCATCGGACTGCCTGGGATCCGAACCCTCGACCCCTTGTATACAAGGCAGGCGCGCTACCAACTACTACTCCTAAAGATCACTACCTGAACACAAAACATGTGAAGTTGGTTGCATATTGGAGATATCGTAGGGGAAATGATTCAAATTAATAAATCTTTGAAAGAAAAAAATAATTTCCTAAATTTTCCTTTTCAATTTTAACTAAAAATCAAGATAGAGGTCGTCCACATATTACGTAAAGCGTTAGGGGTCTGGATAAAACGTTACTAATTTGAGATGGGGGACCCGGGGATTTCTCTAAGTGTGACATCACAATTCAAAGTTAAATTTATAAAAAAAACTTTTCGTATTATTTATCGACATCAGGTAAGTAGTACTATTTGATATTTAAGAATTGTTTTATGCCGGGGCTTGCAGCCCTAATTTATTATCATTTGACAATTCAGAACTTAACAAATATTTTCGAAAGAGAAGAGGAAGGGGGGGGGGGGGGTAGTTCTATGTTGCGACATAATATTTGTAGGGGGGTTTATTTGTATATGACTAATTGTGACAGGGGGGCTGGAGACTAGAATATAGTCAAAAAAATCTGGTGTGACTGGCGCACAGCACACAACTTTCTCTTACCTTCGGTAATCGAAAGTTGTGTTCTGTGCTTGTCTCACCAGATTTTTTGTGTCGACATGTGTTTAGTTTCCGACAGTACAGTATATTCGATTTTCAAGATGTAAAATTTATAAGTATAGCGAAATATTTATATTTTGTTACCATGGCAACCATTTCTCCTATCCTTCCCTATGAAATACAAGAGTAAAGTGGTCTTCAGAAGATTTCAATCGCAAAATGAGAATATACATTTTAAAGAGCATCTAAAAAATGATTGATTTTTGAATTTAAAAAAAATCGTTGGAGCAAATTTTGAGAAAATCGAAAAAAACTGAAAAAGGGCATCAGTAAAGTACTAGTACTCTTTGGCCGATTTTGATTAAAAGCTTATTTTTCCGGTCCAGGAGGATGTTTAACTTAAATATAAAATTTCAGCCTCATAGCTCAATTCCTTCATGCTTAAAATTGAACACAGACACACCCACACACACACCCACACACACACCCACACACCCACACACAGACAGACCATGTCGCGAAAACCACTTTTTGGATTCAGGGGACCTCAAAACGTGAAGATCCATCAAAATCTCGACATCGAATTTTTGACATGAATCCAATACTTTCTCTATATATATATATTACATATATACATAGGTAAGAGAAAGTAAAAAGGCGTGACGTAATTTGTGGACCCAAATTTAAATTTTATCTTTCCAGAGGTTTGCCAAAAATTATCTAAAATACAAGTTTTATTTAGCTTTCTTCATTCCTCTAAATTGGAAATAAAATAAAAAACTCTTCTTCTTTCTTTAGAACAGTGGTTCTCAACCTGTGTGTCCCGGCACCCAAGGGTGCCGCGAGATCTTTAGATAAAAAAAGAAATAAAGAGGCGGAAAAAATAAAGTTTTGCAAAAAAAAGGCCAAATGATGATTTTAATGTAAGCGGCAAAAATTTCTCACAGGACGGAAAAAATTTAGCTTTGCTAAAAAAAGGTGAAGAATTTCACGAAAGGGAGTAAAAATTCTAAAAAAAAGCAAAAATGGAAAAAATTTTCTGCAGGGCGGCAAAAATTTCGTTTCCCTAAAACAAAGGTAAAATGATTTTCACGGAAGGGAAAAAAGTTCGTTTTGCTAGAGGAAAAAAAAGGAAGGGTGTCCTTAGTGCGTTATGTTATTCCCAACGCACCTTTGGGGTGCCGTGGACTTTTAGATTTTGAGACTCTAGGTACACTGGATTTAATTTAATTGGTAAATAAAATTCGGTAGCTTCTATCTTCTTATCTTTTTTTTTTTTTTTTTAAGGTCTTTTCGGCATTTAAGGCCATTTAGACCCCATCCCTATTTATTTCAAATGATTTGTAGCCAAATCGAATGAAATAAATTTTCTCGCTTGGGACGGGAGGCGAACCCGGGACTCCGGTGTGAGAAGCTAATGTCTTCTCACTGAGCCACGGCTCCCGGGCATCTTCTTATCTTAATGCAACTTAAAAGGAATCTCAAAAAGCTAAAATTATTATTATTAAAATTAGACTATTAAAATTATAATTATATTTAAATAATAATTGAAAGAATGACTAAAGAGATTACTTCCTACTCTGCTAATTGCATGTGGAATGGATTGGGCGAAATACATTTTTAATTTTACAATTTTTTTATTATTTATATTTTTTAATAATTAATACATTCATCTAATTATTTTCTATAAGAAGTATAATTAAATAAAAAAAAAGCCTAAACATATTTAGATAATATACCATTTTGAAAAAATAATCATTATAAAATAAATAAATAAAAATTTAGATATCAATAAAGTTTTTAACAAGTGAATTTATAATCAGCATTTGTTATAAGGAGTAGACAAGAATCTGGCACTAATTAGGAATAAATCAGGATGGTGTAAGGTTAGATATCTTTTTATAATTATGTGAATTATATTTCAAATAAAAGCGGAGGGTATATACTCACTAAATGAAACTAATATTAATCAATCTGATCGAAAAGTCCCATCACTTCAAATTCAGTGAGTCTTTTTTTAATTTCTTTAACAGTTGTTTCCCTTGCAAATATTTTATCTCTTTTAAAAGTGCCCGTTTTATAAGCATGGTCTTCGAATATGAAATTATCTTCTGGGTGTGCCCGCGCAATGGCAAAATCAGAACAAGTGACGAAACAGTTGATAATAGCCTTCTCCCTAAATTGCTGAACAAGGTAGTCCTTAGTTGGGGGAGATTTTGTGTAGCCCAACTTATTCAGATTCTCAACAAGAGATTGATGGTAGGTTTCCACAAGCAGATCTAATTTCTTCTCCCGGATTTCGTCTTGCAGACTAGTGTTGAAAAAATTAATCATATCAATCACTGGGCTACCATAATAGACTAGTTGGAAGTCTATAAGTATTAAATCCTCCAATTTGTTATTATATTTGAAAAGAATATTGGAAGTCCAGATATCGCCATGATTTAAAACCAAAAATTCTCCAGGTTTTTGTTGAGTTACTTGGCTTCCCAATTCTAAAATGCGATTAGATAATTTCTCCAATTTCGTTTTAAGATGTTTATGTTTGGGCCAGTCTTCTAATTCTAATGATAAGGAGCGCATAAGAGATGAAAATAAATTCCTAAAATGTTCTGTGTAAAAGAGATGCACTTTAAATTGATCAAAAATCTGAGGATTTTGCTCAGCAATCACAACTGATGCCGCATGAAATCGCCCCAAAGATTTCATGACCAAAAGGCTATGATCGAGGTCCATGCCCATCATGCGATTAGCCAATTTGAAACCATCTGGCATTAAATCTTCCATAATAATCAATTCTAATCCTTCAGAGCTCTTAAAATAAAAGCCTCTAGGCGTCAGTGGTTTCTCTTTATCTAGAAGAGGAGCCATAAGCGGTAAGATTTCATTATAAAAAACGACTTCCCTGCCCCACATGCCGTTTTCTAAGACGTAAAAAGCCTGGTCCCCTTCTCCAAGAGATTTGAAGAGATATGAACATTTTATAGAACTGGCATTGTCAGTTTTCATTTCTAATTTCACTCTGAAAATTTGGCTAGCAAAGTTATCCCCCTTGCCGCTAGCAAGGATGACTTGAAAATTGGTCACCTCCAAACTAGGGTTGCCTTTTCCGTAACGAAGAGCAGATTCCACCAAATCCCTGTTCAGCCATTCAGGTGACTCCTCTGAAGAAGTCATTTTCTAAAATGAAATAAATATATTTCTAAATTAAGTATTTATACAGAAAATATTTGATAATATCAAGGAAATCTTTCTATGAGAATCCTATTATGGGAGCAAGGCAAGCATAAAATTCGACAAAATTTGTTAAAAAATTTCAAAATTTCCCTTATTATTCAAGAGACAAAATGGAGGAGACCCTATAAAAATTTTATTGGGCTATACAAATATCATTTAATTGTCATTATTTATTTTTCTTTTTTGATATACAATTGTGAATAATTTATATCCTATTGTATATAGGGAAATACGAAAAACAAGTTATATAAGAGAAATAGTAGATACAATGAATCTCGTTAAAAAAAATTTGAAATTGACTTATTTAACTCCTTTGCAGGGAGAGAAAAAATAATCAGTCAAAAGAAGAGATTCGAAGTAAATATAACTCTTAAAACTTAAAAAAATGTCATCAGGAGAAGTATAAGATTAAATTATGATGTTCATGTTCTTATTTAATTGTAGGAGAAGTTGGATTATATGTTTTATCAAAAAGAAACAACTAATTAGTTAATTAATAAGAGGGTAAAAATGAGAAATGCGGCTAAGGTTATTTCTTTATTTGGTTAATAGATAAAGAAATAACCTTAGCTGCTTTTCTCATTTTTACCCTCTTATTAATATAACAACTCAACTATAAATTGTTTATGTAACAATTAGTTGATTAAGAAATAATACTTTTATTTTTTTAATTATCGAATAAACCTAACGATAGCTGAGGCAACTAATTCAAATTAATTAAATATATTTTTATTTTTCCCATTATCAAATAAATAATCCTTTGCAATTTTAAAGAATTCCTTTTTTGGAAAAAAATGGCCAGAGGGGGAGGGAAAGAAAGATAAATGAATAGAAAAGCAAATTCTTTTATATAATGTAAAGTCAAGTTTCACAATATTGGCACCCCGTTCTAGGTTTTATCAAGGGGAGAACTAACACATTGTGATCCTTAATTTTGGTTTATATAAATGAGTTTGAAACCTCTTTAACATTTACTCTACTTTATTTGGAAAAATTAGTGACCAGCGAGTGATGATATAGTGTGATCTTTGACTAAATATTATCTAACTTAAAACAAAAATTAAGCGACCTAGGAATCTGGTGATGAAGTTTAATTTAAAAGGAGAACGGATGAATTGACTAATACTTCCCTCCTACATTTCAGAATCCCTAGAGGATCTTGCCCTAAAACGCCTTATATCTGGGAGTTTTATTAAACGAAATCAGCTGAATCCTGTTTCCACACAACCTTTCTTCTCAAAATTAATTTAAAAGTAATTATTTAAATTGGTTAATAATTCCGAGAAGTTTTTATCCTAGCTTTCAGACAAGATTGAGGAAAAAAATAATATAAGAAAAGGAATTTTATTTCATGTATGAATTTCAACGGCTATCAGACGCGAGGAAGTAAAAAAATACTTAAATGAAAAAAATAAAGATTAGACCTATGGTAAATTTATTTAATCCTGTGTTGACGCAACGCATCCGGCTAAATTGTGTTTAATTAGAGAGCAAACTTGGCCATAGCTCCTCAATCCCAGATAGAGGATTAAAAAGAGTTGTAAAAATTGAATGTAAGCCACGAGACATGGATCTATAAATATAAACACGCGTACATTTTTATCATCTGACTCATTTAAGGCTAATTATACCAGATTTGTGAATAAATCCCTATAATAACAATCGGTTTAGAGATAATCAAAAACCTAAATGGTAGAATTTACAAAGAAAATTTGAATCAATGAATTAATACGGAAGGAATTAAAATGTTCTTAATGAATGAGATGCATTTTCGGTTTTCGTTGCTGGCCACGTCATGATAGAATTAAAATGGAATATTTCCCCAAACTAAGTATGAAATTTTGCACAAAATTCCTATCCTGAGAGAGAGAGAGGTACAATGAATAAGGTACCGTTATGTGGAGACTGGACGTCCTCAGTGAATGCCTCCTCCACTCTAACTGATTTCATTCCCAATCCGAACGTCGTTCATTCCCCTTCCAGACCTAACAGCCCACCGCCTCTCTTCATTATCTTCGGAATCAAGTGAATAATCAACACATATTATATAAGCAGATCAAAATTTTATGGTAATTATTCAACTGGATGTATTTTGAAGAAATCAGTGTTCATTAGGGTGGGCCGAAAAAAACTCATTTTTATATTCAAGGAAGGAAGCAGGAGCAGTCAAAAATTAAAGCCTCCGATTTTATTACAATTAATGAGACGTTTCGAGAAAACTTTATTTTCTCATCATCAGTCTTTCCTACATAAGAAAAACATAATATAACACATGAATAGATAGAAAAATTTTAAACTCAGTTTTTGATTTCGAAGTTGTATGTAATAGCGAGGAAAAGTTGCGAATTATTATTACAAAAAAAAATAAAAAATAAATTATCAAAATCGGTTGATATCTTTCGGTCGCGCCTAGGCCCTAAAGTTTGACAAAATATGAAAAAACTTCATTTTGAGGTTATTTTTTAATTTTTGATTTAGATGATATATTTTCGAAATTCAAAAATTAAAAAAATAATTGCAAAAATGAAGATTTTTTTTTCATATTTTGTCAAACTTTAGGGCCTATGGGCGACCGAAAGATGTCAGCCCATTCTTATAATTTTTTTTTCTCTTATTTTTGCCTATATAATTCTGTTATGTCCCTACGTTGTCATAGCAACAACGATCATTGTTACCTTAGTTGTAATTAAATAAAGTTTGAATTTTTATATAAACAACGCGTGCATTTCTTTATTCATCCCGCTATAATATTTAATAATAATATATATATATATATATATATATATATATATATATATAATATTCTCCTCGTCGCCAAATATTATAGCAGGGTGAATAAAGAAATGCACGCGTTGTTTATATAAAAATTCAAACTTTATTTAATTACAACTAAGGTAACAATGATGCCCTCGGGGCATGGCGTAGAGGTTAGCGTGCTAACCTCATATACCAAACGTCGCGGGTTCGGACCCCAGGCAGTCCGATGATTTTATTTAAGCCAATTGGATACCAAATGGCTTAAATAAGAATGCCTGGACCCCCATATATGTATATTTATTAATAACGGATATCGTAAAAAGTCTTATATGGCCTCAGTTGCCGAAAAGACTGTATGAATGTGTGTGTGTGAGTGTGAGTGTGTGAATGAGAAAAAAGTGTGAATGTTTTTTATAAAAAAAAAAAAAAAAAAAAAAAAAAAAAAAAAAGGTAACAATGATCGTTGTTGCTATGACAACGTAGGGACATAGCAAATTAGCAACTTTTTCCGTGGTATTACATCTTCGAAATCAAAAAAAATGAAATTTTTGGCCCACCCTAGTGCACAATCTAAAAGTGAAATCTGACTTAACCAAAATTTTGGGGCTGCCTTCAATAAAGGATGATTAGACATGGAAAGTAAGATACCTTGTGTCTGGTATTGTAGTAATGTATGAACTTGTTATATATTTAAAAACAATCAACAACCCTATTCGCTCCTATTGGTCTTTTATACTCAAATTGTGATGTAATTTAAATAATGTTTGATGATTTATTTGAGACAGCTTGCATAATGATTATTCTATTATATTTTGATTACTCATAGGATTTTTAAATTTTATCACAAAATATTAAGCATGAAATTTCTTTACGGCACTGGTCAATTCATTTGTTTCTAAAGAATAATGTAGTGCGCGAGACAGTCATTTGATAAAAACCAAGAAATAAAAACAAAAAATATAGGAGTCGGGGAGAGGGCGGGAATCACCCCAGGAAAATTTACAAAGAGGATCAGCTAAATTTCAATTGTTAGACAATTTATACTGGATTAGGCCATTTCGACAATAAGTGCAACTATATTTCGTTTAAAAAATTACCGATGGCTTCCGGCGGCTGTCTTTTAATCTTATAAACTATATAAATATTTGATTTGTTTATACAAGTGACTGAGATTAACCATCGAACTCATGATTTTATTATATGGACTTTTCATGTTTGATTTCTAATATAATCTCTTTTATTTTTCAAAGAATAATATTGATAATGAATTATTGAATTATTTCTAAATAATCGATTTCCAACTCTAATTTAATTTTTCCACCTTGAAATTTTTTATCATTTTTTTAGAAGTGTTTCCCCAACTGTGTCCTATGAATTCTGAGATCTAAAAACTGGCTATCAATTGCTCCTAGGTTCAAACCCAGACAAAATGCATTTAAATTAAATTAAATTTTTTTTAAAGTATCAAGATTTTTCACACAAATTCAAACATCAATAAGTTTGCTTTGATTTTGAAATTGATATATTTTGATAAAAATAAATTAAAAAGTGATCAATAGATGGAAGAATAGTTCTTATCATAAAATGAAAAAAACTTTATGATGTAGTGAGAATGATAAGCAATGAAA
>JAKCPI010024545.1:0-20532 GCA_023213315.1 Euborellia annulipes
ATTCCGATCTAGAATTAATTAATAATTTTTGTTATTTTCTTCATAAAAATAAAATTATTGTTAGATTTTAAAAATATTACTTTAGGAAGAAATCAGACAAGAATTTAATCAATCTTTATCTTATTTATAATTTTGATTGCCGACGTTTCGGACGTATATCGCGTCCTTCCTCAGGACAATCGGTAGTTATGATCTGTATTTTACTAACTACCGATTGTCCTAGAGGGAGGACGCGATTTACGTCCGAAACGTCGGCAATCAAAATTATAAATAAGATAAAGATTGATTAAATTCTTGTCTGATTTTTTTCCTGGCTTTCATTTGAAAATTTCCAACGTTTCAGTCAATATATCAGCACGTGTTGTTTTTTTTTTCACTTTGAAAAGAAAACGTCTGCGTGATTCACTTTGAAATAAAGTACTTTTTTTTTTGTTAAAAATTTTAAATCAAGCAATGAAATGAAAAGGGGGCGATGGGTGATAGACAACCTCCAGAAAGGGGCGATGGGCCAAAAAAGGTTGGGAACCACTGGGATAGATGCTCTTTAAAACGTATATTCTCATTTTGTGATTGAAATCTTTTGAAGACCACTTTACTTTTGTACTTCATAGAAAAGATAGGAGAAATGGTTGCCATGGTAACAAAATATAAATAAACAAATATAGTTTATAAATATTTCAAATTCAAATGTACCATACTGTCGACTGTCTAAATATATCATGGGGAACATAAACATTTACACCCTGGCCAGTTTGAAAGACGCCTACTAGTTAGGCAGCCCAATTGACTCACCACTACATATGCACTGTCTGTGTGAATTTACCTGAGGTAGGGTTCTGAGGGTATTTTAAGATAGACCATAAACCATCCCTTTGGACAATAGATAAATTTTAAATAGAAAATATGCGAATTCCTCTTCTAAACACCGAAAAAAAACTTAAATTTCAATTTTTAGGTTTTGTTTAATTCGTAGGGCCTACAGGGGTTGGGGAAAATAAAAAAAAAAACTCAAAATGTGTGTACTTTTTTCAGTTTTTCGCTTATTTCTCGCAAACTAAACATATTTTGTGAATTTTAATACATGACAAATTTGTAGAGCATTAAATTTTCTAAGATTGGGTTAATAAATCTAATATTTAGCTACCGAGATACGGACCATCAAAGTTTTTATTTGTTTTACATATCGAAGAACTTGGGCTAACTTTGATCGGCCGTATCTCGGTTAATATTGAGTCTACATATTCGTTTTAACAACGAAATTTTAGCAAATTTAATGCTCTACAACTTTGTATTGTACTCTGGTGCACAAAATATACTTAGCTTACGAGATAGAAAACAAAATAAAAACTGAAAGAAGACCTAAAATTTTGAGGTTTTTGCAACCCCCTCTCCCACTCCGCCCAAGTTAGTTCAGGGTCCAAATTATATTTCATATAGGGTAAGAGAAAGTAAAATATAATAATTTACTCTAGCTAAAAAAAAAAAAATTGATTTATAAATACCCTAAAAAAATATTGAAAAAATATACACAACTTTTGATTACCGAAGGTAAGAGAAAGTTGTGTGCTGTGCGACAGTCAAACTAGATTTTTTTTTTTTTAATTAGAATATTTTAACGCCCGAGATATTATTATAAAGGTCTATAGATATCGGAGAAATTTTATTAAAAATTGGGATACAAGTTTCGTTCAAATTTTGAAATAAGTTAATTTTTTCCAAATAACAAGATGAAATTAATAAAAAAGTTGAAATTTTATTAATTTAAGATCAAATTTATCCAATATGAAAAGGGTACGCTATATAATGTTATTGTTAAAAAGGGTTGGTTTATGGTCTATCATAAAAGAGGCTCAGAACCCTACCACAGGTAAATTCACACAGGCACTGCATATGAAGTGGTGAGTCGATTGGGCTGCCTAACTAATAGGCGTCTTTCAAACTGGCCAGGGTGCAATGTTTATGTTCTCCATGGTATGTCGACACAAACAAATCTGGTGTGACAAGCTCAAAACACAACATTCAATTACCGAAGGTGTGCTGTGCTGTGCAATTAGTCACACCAGATTTTTTGTTTTGTTTATCTTTTTTTGTTAATAAAGGGGCATTTCTCCTGGTAACGACGCCTTTGTTGCCCGACAACGCTAAAGGACAGGACACACACAAATTCCAATGCCTGAGAATAAATCAGAAATTAGCGCTGCGCCCAACACTTTGGGTAGAACAAATTCTACTATTTGGAATTGGATTTTAATTCGTTTAAAATTGATTGGAGAGGAAATTGAAAATAAATTCCCGTGGTCTTTGCTACCGACCCTACCTCGATTCATAAAAAGTCTTCAAGTAAGTCTTCCTTTCCTTTTATTTCATTTGGTGGCTGAGTCTTTCCGGGCATAGGCCAAATAGGCTTCTAATTATGTATGTGGATGTTCAGGCACATTTGTTATATTTGTTACATTTAAATAAATATTCAACGGACTGCCTGGGATCCGAACCCACGCCCCGTGGCTTGGCATTTGTCAACACGAGGGCAAAAAAAGTTCGTAGTGCATTAGAAGCAAAAATATATCTTTCTAAACGCCCGTCTTTCAAATTACACTCCAATGATCTGTCTAATATAATAGTACAGATTAAAAAAATCATACAGTAATTGAATATTTGGACCCTGTTATGCAATGGTGTGTCAAAGACCAAAAAAAATTCAAAATTGAGTTAAGCACGGAATATTGTTTACAAATGCTATAATTAATAGTATTTTTTTTTATGAAATATGTCCTAAAAAATTTATATTTAATGTTACTTGCACAATTGACAAGAAAAAAAATTATATATAATCCAATGTAAACAAAAAACTTGAATGTTAATTTTCTCAAAACTCGGTAGCTGGCGCTTGACACACTAATGCGTAACAGGGTCCATTTATTACAACTCAATGATTATGATCTATAAAATAAAAAACAATTTGCCACCTGATTATTTAAGTCAGGGGGGCTAGAGCGGAAAAAAGTCGCCTTAAAAGTCTATTATTTTTACTTTCTCTTACCTATGTATATATGTAATATATATATAGAGAGAAAGTATTGGATTCATGTCAAAAATTCGATGTCGAGATTTTGATGGATATACACGTTTTGAGGTCCCCTGAATCCAAAAAAGTCGTTTTCGCGACATGGTCTGTCTGTAAACAAAATAAATATCTCAAGAACGAAAAGAGCTATGAGGTCGAAATTTTATATTTAAGTTAGGCATCCCCCATGTGACGTGACATGAAGCTTTTGAACAAAATCGACCAAAGAGTACTAGTACTTGACTGATTACACAACTTTCAAATAACGAAGGTAATTAGGACACCAGATTTTTTAGCTAAATAGTCGGTAAAAAGTCTGTTTTTGGCAAAAAAAAAGTCTATTAAAAAGTCGCAAGTAAAAGAAATAGAGAGCTTATCTCTCGATAACCTAAATATGGCAGAGTTCTTTAGAAATTAATTAAATATATATTGTTGATTTTTGAATTTTAATCAAAATCGTTGGAGTAAATTTTGAGAAAATGAAAATAGTGCATCAGTAAAGCACTTAAAATTTCAACCTCCTTGCTCTGTTCATAAACAGACAGACTTTCCGGGACCCCCTTTTTTGGACTTAGGTGACCTTCAAAACATGCATTTCAATATTAAGTTTTTTACATGAATCCATTACTTTCTCTCTCTATCTCGAATAGAGTTTATAAAATCCTTTATCAACTAAGGAGAGACTCCCATATTTTCCCCATTAACATCAGGATTCATTTGGTTAAAGCGCTTATACTTCCCCACTTTGATTATGGGTGCCTTGTTTACAATGACCTATCAGGTGAATTGAATTTAAAACTAGAAAGAGTCCTCAATGCATGTGTTCGGTTCATCTTTGATGTTCCAATTTTTGAACATATCACACCATTTTATCATAAATTGGGTTGGATGCGCCTTAAGAGCAGGCGTAGTAGTTACATCTTGGGGACATTTCTTTACAACCTATTCAGAAATGGGAGTCCAGAATATCTTTGTGATCTCTTCAGGTTTAGATGTGAGGTGGGGGTTAGAGCTCTTCGTTCCAGTGCGGAGCGAATATTAATTCCAAACCACAGAACGGCAGCCTACGGTGGGTCGTTCATGATCGCGTCCGCCCGATTATGGAATTCGCTGCCAAGCGAGATCAGGTCGATGCGGAGTCTTGGGGGGTTTAAAAGAGTTTTATTTAGTCATTTAAAATGCGGCAGCTAGGTGTTGATTTCGGTCGGGCTGATGGCTTCTCCTGTTTAATATCTAATGATATATATTATATAAATATTTTTTTCTCTTCTCTTTTGTATTGTTATTTCATCTTTTTTGTTTTATTTTTCTATTTATTATTAATGACTGTATATGTTATATTTAGTTGTGCTCGCATGTGAGATGTAAAAGAAAATTTTGTACATCTTCTCTATGAGGCAATGCCTTAGAGAAAATAATTTAATAAATTAATTCTAATTCTAATTCTATATATATATATATAGTATTATTTAATTTTTATGAAGATAGGAAAATGTTCACTTCAGAGTTGAAGGGGCGGATAATAGAGAGGAATTTTTTCCTATTTTAGGTTGTTTCACCCTGGACCTTTAGATCAGAGGTAGAGCATTAGCTTCTGGTGCCAAAGATCGAGGGTTCGCATTCCTATCCCCTCTAAGAAACATGAATTCGTGGCAGTGGTGGATTTATGGTTACAGGAAAGTTTTAGAGGCGAGAAAATTCAGAGACTTAAATTTAAGTTTTTTAAATTTAAAGAATGATTAAAATTTTAAAATCAATTTGGAGAAAAGAGAGGCAAATTAAGCTTCGCCCCTCTCCCAGTGTGAGTATGCCCTAAGGGGCCGACAAGTTTATTGAGACGCCTTGTAGATAGGCAACCAAAGTCACGGTATGCATTTGTGGTTGCAAAAGCAAAGGCTAGCGAATCAGAGAGCTGGGTTGTGAAGTGAAATATAACTAAAATTGTGTTTTATTTAGGTATTTGCCGAGCTGTGTGTCGAAGTTGTCCTTTCATTTGTACTCGCCGGTGTTGCTTTCATGATCTATTTGCTGATTGAGAACGAGCATTTCCCTCTTGGCGCCAGCAATAACCAGCAAGCCCGCAATCCGTCAACAAGCACGCAAAATGACCAGCCATCGCATAGTGGGGGGAGAAGTAAGAGCAAAAATAGAGAGGCCACCGCTCCTGAAAAGCCACCTCCTCAACAACAACAACAACAACAACAAAAATATGTATCCAAAAATATCATCGATTTGAGGAAAACGCAAAATCACACCGCGATATGCCATCCTAGTAGATCCCTGATCACCTCAAACGAAAAGAAAACGGATCATTTGAGTTGCTCGAAAAAGTGTGCTGATATCAACAACAACAACAACAACACAGAGAAAGAAAACACCTGAACATTCAATTCTACCTAATTTAGAAATTAAAAAAACACAAACCTATTCGAAATTACAAGAGGCGAGTCAACAACAACAAAAAATTGTTCCAAATTTAGATATCAAAAAAACAGAAACTTATTCGAAATTACAAAAGACAAGCCACAACAACAACAACAACAAATTTCAAATTTAGATATCAAAAAAACACAAACCTATTCGAAAATACAAGAGGCGAGTCAACAACAACAACAACAAATTGTTCCAAATTTAGATATCAAAAAAGGTTATACTTACTCGAAATTACTGCAAGAAAATTCCACGTCATCTACGCTAAGTGAATTTTCATATTCATTCCTAGAGAGTTTAAGCACCTCGTCCGAGGAATTGACCTCCGTTCAACAATGGGAATTGACGTCATTCAATCGAGCACGGAAACAACCAAATGAATTTTCGTTGACGTCATCGAGTCAAAAAGAAGATTCTAATGGAACAGTGGAACAATTAACACCTGTCGGGCCCGAAGTGCCCTACAAAGAAAGAGCGCAACAATCAGCTTTTACCGCGCAACAATCAACACCTAAAGATTCCTTTAAGGAATCAAAATCTGCTGAGATCGAAGTGCCCTTTAAAGGAACATCGCAACAAGCAATTCCGGTGGGGACGAAATCGGAAATTCCTTCTAAACAGCTGCAAGGAACAAAATCCAGAGATCCCGCGCAGCAATCGACCGAAGAGTCCTTCAAAAAGATGGAAATTCCTTCTAAAACCCTGCAGTCAGCACCAATAGGGAGAGATCCCTCGCAGCAAGGGGCCGAAGAGTCCTTCAAAAGGATGGAAATTCCTTCTAAACAGCTGCAAGGGTCAAAATCCAGAGATCCCGCCCAGCAATCGACCGAAGAGTCCTTCAAAAGGATGGAAATTCCTTCTAAAGCGCTGCAAGGAACAAAATCCAGAGATCCCGCGCAGCAATCGACCGAAGAGTCCTTCAAAAGAATGGAAATTCCTTCTAAAACCCTGCAGTCAGCACCAATAGGGAGAGATCCCGCGCAGCAAGGGGCCGAAGAGTCCTTCAAAAGGATGGAAATTCCTTCTAAAGCAGCTGCAAGGAACAAAATCCAGAGATCCCGCCCAGCAATCGGCCGAAGAGTCCTTCAAAAGAACAAAATCAGAAATTCCTTCTAAACAGCTGCACTCATCACCAGTAGGATCTTCGAGAAGCTTTTCATTATCCTCAGATCAAAAGGGAAATTTATCGAGATCATCAGATGAGAAAAATATAAATCTTCTCCGACATGTTTCTCAGACTAGATATTACAATACCTCGATTAAACCGTTGACATCTTCATCTTCATCGTCGTCAACATCCGGGCGTTTAATAAAAACCCAAAAGAATATCACCAATATTGCGGCGAAATCATCGCCGAGGAATGGCCATGCAATAGCAGGCCGAAGAACGCCCTCGGGGATACCAATTCCAACATCATCGTTGTATAAAAACGGTGAAAAATCATCACGCGAAATGATACTAAGAGATTTTAAGCCAGGGTCAAAAAACAATCTGATCCATAAAGAGATATCAAATGGCTTAATACAATACGGAGATATTTAAATCCTGATTTGTATTTTACTGTTTCAAATAAATATAATAAACTTATCATTTTTTTTTTTTTTTTTAGTTATTAACAAAAATTAAAAGTAGTTTGCTTATTTCAATCCTAACTTGTTAGTTTGATTCAGGGAATTTACAAGAATTTCCTACATTAACTGTGGAAAGGAAGTTCGATGACCCCAAACTGGCAACAATTAGAATGAGGTAAGCACCGATAATGGGAATGCAGGACTTTTATCTTTTTCAGGATTTTTTGTGTCGACATGTATTTAGTATCCGACAGTACATTCGATTTTCAAGATGTATAATTTATAAGTATGGGAAAATATTTATATTTTGTTACCATGGCAACAGTGGCGGCTCGCAAGGGTAGGCAAGGTAGGCGACGCCACCTTATAAATATACAGATGAAAAATATTTATCAATTTTATTATATTTATTAAGTTTAAAAATATTTAGTTTCATAAAATAATTACTATATTTATTAATTAATATATATATATGATTTTGCAAAAAAAAAAAAAAAATTGAAACACTTCAGAACCTCGTATTTATAAAGTAAAGGCGATATTTTTCTTAGCCTATTTACTGCCTGTACTCCACACTCCGCTGCCCACATTTCTAGACAGTCGCGCATGCGCACAGCAGTGATAGCTAGCGCTATAAGTCGAACGGTTAGGCGATGAACTAAGTAGCCTATGCCAAGCCGATGACAAGTGTTACCGTAGAGCGCAATTTCACATGAAGATTTATTAGTTCAAATTTCGAAACAAGATAACTTCACAGATCAAATTATTGAATTATTTTCTAAATTAAAAGATAGGCGAATAGATTTAATTTACAAAAATAAATAAATACGCCTTTTTTCTTTCTTTTTTTTCTATTTTTCGTAAGTAATATATATATATATATATTTGTCGCCTACCCATTTGTCTCGGTCACGAGCCGCCACTGCATGGCAACCATTTCTCCTATCTTTTCTATGGAGTACAAGAAGTTAAAAGTAAACGAAACGAAGTATGCTGGGTCAACAGTATTATGGTTATATAGGTTATCCATAACCTTAATACAAGAAGTTATTATTTATGGGTTTTTTCATTAAATCTTAAGAAAATTATGTTAATAATAATTTTATATAAAATATTAATTTTTAGTTAAAAAAAGCAATTTTTTTTTTTTTTTTGAGTATTATGGAAAAAATAATTTTTTTTTTCTTTAAATTATAGTTAAAATTATCTCATCTGAAAAAATTGACTAGCCTCAGTCAGACTTGCGACAAAAATTATTTCAATTAGATTGGCTATCACGGACGGGGTCTAAATGCGCCTTAGATGAAATTAAAAAAAATAAATAAATTGACTATATTTCCAAATTTTTGAATAATTTCAAATCTTATCTGCATAAAATTTGGACATCTTAATGGCTGTTTTGATAACTTACCTACCCCAACATTAAAATAGCCTCCCTATGGGGACTATTTTAATGTTGGGGTAGGTAAGTTATCAAAACGACCCATTGCCACTGTCTAACCCAGTCAGTTAAAGAACAGTTTTGGTTAAATTTTTATATATTATTAAATTTTTCGTTTTGTTTTTCGCCCTCCCCCCCCTCCCCCGGACCACCCGTCGGATGTCTCGGGCCCTCCTGCGGCGTACCCTCGCCTTTTCTTAATTATGAGAAGACATGCCGCCCGCCTTGGGCGGGCTTCGCGTCTGGTCTCGCCTCAGCTGGCTCCGACCCTCCTGCGGAGGACCCTCGCCCAAAAAGTATAAGACTACAAAATATCGTTTCAATGCTATAGATGAGGCCGCTGTGACGTCCCAATCCGGCCCTTGCTACACCTTTTTAATATTATAAACGCCTAATAAAAAGATAAATTTAGAATTGTGAAGTATTAAAAAAAAAAAAAGATATCTCAGATTGAGAGAAGCGCACCAAGCGGGGAGAATTCGAACTAAAGAACAAGCTTGTTGTTTGTATGATTTGATTCTCTTATCCAATTGACAATCAAGTAGGCCTATAAAGGCGATTCTCAGAAAATCTATTATTAATAACTGATTATTAAAATGATTTATGACATGTATATAATAATAATTAACAAGAAATAGGATATTCATTAAAAGATGGTACAAAATTTTAAGATACACAATTCCACGAGAGAATTGATAAAGAAAGAGAGAGTGAGAGAGGCTAACTATATTTATATTAAATTTTACAAATAGCTTACCATTAGAAATAATCCTTTGGTGAACCAGCAGTGTGAGACCAAGGCGAACAAAAATGACGAAAAATAATTCTCCATAATCCAAGAGCACTAATTAAAACACTGATGTTCACTGATAGTCACAAAATTAAATAAACACTTGTTTAATAAAACAACGCGAAAGGGTAATGCATAATGGCGGGGCAGAAGCCTACTGGCGCTGCAAGGACGCCTTACGCCTTGCCTGTCTCCTTAAAGAGGCGCGAAGTCGAAGAGGAGTGGAGGGGGGGGGGGGCGGGTGGAATGGAGGGGGTTTTTAAAAATATGGTGTGATGGCGCACAGCACCACACAACTTTCTGTTTTTGTGTTCTGAGATTGTCATTTATTTTATTGAGTCGATCGATATATGTAGCAAAATTTATAAACATAGAAAAATATTTATATTTTATTATCCTGGCTCCTATCTTTCCTATAAGTGTGCTCCAAACAATTTGCAAAATGAGAATATACATTTTAAAAAAATCTGGCGTGACCGGCCGCACACAACTCTCACTCTTACCTTCGATAATCGAAAGTTGGGTTCTGTGCTTGTCACACTTTGTGTCGATAAATATTTAGTTTCCATACAAGCACAGTACACAACTTCCTCTTGCCGAGGGGTAAGAGAAATTTGTGTGCTGAGCAACCAGTCACACCAGATTATTATTATTATATACTTTTTTAAAACCCTTTTCGGCTATAGAGGTCATTTCTTTATTTAAATAATTATTAAAAACAAGTACCAATGGCTACCGGGGGACGTTCCACACGCTGATTGCTCGGGGTCACCAATCCCGCGCTTAACCGCAACGATTGCGGTGACTGTTGCTCTTCTCCTTTGCCAGGCCTCGTTCCATAACCATGAATGCGTCACCCTCGTCATCACCGACGCACGCACCCAGAAACAGATTTAAAAAAAGGAAATGGGAGATTTATGAAAAAAATAACGAAATTACTATTAAATAGTATTTTTAATTGTTTTATTAACTTATCAATAAATGTTAGATGACATTTATTTATGTATATATATGCTGTGTACTGTACATAAATAGATAACAATATCAAATAGAGCCTCTTATCTCTCTCTCTCTCTCTCTCTATCTCTCTCGATTTCTCTTATCTTATAGACGAATAAAAATTAAAAAAAATAAGTAAATACATTTGATTTACATAGACAGAGTAAATTACATAAAAGATTTTCAACACCTTCCATTTCGCGCACAATCTCTCGCTAAAGCCTTAAGAATTATTTATTTATAATACATTATGTACAGTTGAATATTTTTTATTTTTTTTTTCGAAAATTTAAACATGAAGAATGAATGATTGCTTAAAATACACTAATTTTTTTTTTTTTACAAGATATTATGTACTTTTGAAAAATTCGTACATAGTCTATTTATATTATGTATATAATGTATATACTAAATTGTTTACATCATTATACATCAGAAATTTAAAATTTTATATAAGCTAAAGTGTTTTTTTTTTCAATTTCTGAACTATTATTGTTTTGTAGTTTAAATGCAAATGTTAAATTTGATTCTTGCTTTTTTTATTTGTTTTTTTTGTACATAAACAAAAATAAAATGGAAAAGCAACAAATGAGGAGTCATGAAAATTAAAATTAATTAACGTCTCGATTCAACGACCAGCAGTAGTGCACCCAACTTGTCATCGCAAGCCCCCTGCCCCCGGCACTTTTTAGACAGTGGTTGTCAATTTTGTCAAAATAACAGCTTTTAATTTTAAAATCAGAACAATTGAATTGTTGGATATTAAAATAAACACATGCAGCAACATTTATCCCAATATCCAACAATCAAATCTATTTTATTTTACGCTGAGACATTGCCAAATGAATGGCGGTTGGTTCCTTCACACATAACATTTAATTCACTTGTTTAATCATAATGTACAAAAGGAGAAATTCTAACCAGAATTTCTGACGTTTTTATCCCAAAAGATTAATTTTTTTATATTTAAAAGAAGAATTCATCTGCGTCCCATCGTCAATTCGTCTCGAATGCTAAATATCTTGGTTGGCGTTGATTTTCATTAATGTTAATATGGAGAAAATAAAGCACGGTGCCCAGTGTATGGTAATAATTTACTTGGCAAATATTTCGGATTGCGTCTTCACAGCGCTGGCGATTCAAGACGGAATGCGCAATATTTGCTAAATACTGTGGAAAGCAATCGCTGCTTTATTTTCTCCATTGAATCGTGCCAGTCACACCAGATTTTTTTATTTTCCCCTTCTTCCCTCTAAATAGCAATAAGCCCGCCGTTTGAATTGAGACTCTACAAGGAGAGCGTTAATAGAGCGTTAAATAAACAAATAGAAGGCGATTTTAAATCACTCCGTTCGGTTTGGATCTAAAGATTAATCGAAACCCCGAAGGGGAGAATTAAAAAAGGTTCGCTTTTTAACAAGCGAAAACATTTCTCTTATTTTAACGTCTATATAAATAAAAGCAAAAATTATAAAACCGAACAAAAAGTTGATTGAAAATCGACAATTTTCATTTCATGACTCCTAAAATTAATTTTAATAATTCCTTCTCGATATGTCTTTCTTTCCTTAAAAATACTACCATCATAAAAATAGAGCAAAGATATTCCCTACAAAGTAACATGATTGCTAAAACAAAACAAACAAAAATAAATAAGTAAAAAAAAAAAAAAAATCAAGTGCATATGATGCAATAATGAAAGATGAATTGAAATTAAGTAGGAACGAAAATGACAATCATATTACTTGGAGCCAAATATGAGATGAAACGACAATCGATTTGCACTAGATGAGATTTTTTTTTTTTTTTTAGTTTTTTTTTTTTGATTTTTTTGGCAAAATATAAAGCTTTCACAACTTTGTCTTTTTTTCTTAATCATTCAACAACATAAAAAAAAAAACAAACGAAAACTAAACACGCATTTGAGTTGATTCTTGTTTATTGGTAGACCAATAGAGAGAGATCTCTAATAATTAAAAAAAAAAAAAAAAAAGAAAAAATTAAAAAAAGTTCTTTGGATACGAATTTGAATCACGTCGATCGATATTTTAAAATTGGCAAAATTTGCATTCAGCATCCGACAAGGTTTTCTTTTCTTTTTTTGAATTCTCATCCTTCACAAAAAAAAAAAAAACATTTTTTCTTATTGTCTAAAATAAAATAAAATTTAAGTAGTTTAATCAATCAATACTTTAAATATAAAAATATTTCTTTCTAAAATTTAGATGGGATAGAAGGGTGGCTGGAAAAAATGAATAAGAAGAGAGAGAAGCCAGTTGGGAAAAGAAACAGCTACAAACCTAGTAATAAGAGATGCAGCTAAGGCTTTTTTTCTTTTTTTATTCAATTCACACAGCTGGCGTTTCGGTTCCGTGTTTGAACCATCTTCAGAGCTGGCGAAAAGTCTTTATCAAAGTGCCATAGTGGATTTTATACATTGTTGAACAAACTCTTATATAATAAATATATACACAGTATGCGAAGACCAGGTACATAAATGAATCATTTATGTAGGGTCATCGCATACAGTGTATCATCTGTAACAGCCAAAAGTGTCCATTTGCGAGAGTTGTGACTGAGAGCTTTCTCTCTAAGCTTAGAGGCATTAGAGCAAGCGCCTTATTTAGTTGCGTCCAACACATAAAACACATAATAAATTCTCATTATTTTTTAATTATCTTTAACACCATACTCTTACAGATAATATATAGCTATTTATTATTTGTTCAACAATATATAAAATCCCCTATGACATTCTGATGACTTTTCGCCAGCTCTGAAGATGCTTCAAACCCGGAACCGAAACGTCAGCTATGTGAATTAAATAAATTAAGAAAAAAAAACTTTAGCTGCATCTCTCATTTGCTAGCCTGCTTTAATTCATTTGCGGAGGCGGAGTTTCTATCTTCTTCAAGAAAATAAAAAACTTGTTGGCTCCTCAGAGACAATCGTCCTGCTGGTTCCTTATTTGCAAATAAGGATTGTTTGCGAGATTCTCAACTTGATACACAGCTCAAAACAAATTAAAGCGAATAATAGTATTTGTTATTTTATTTAAAAATCAAGCTTTTCTGAAGCTTTGTCTTCATTTTTCTGTGGGCCGTCTTTCAAAGTAGAATTTTTGAAAATCGAGAGGCCTCTTAGATTGGTGAACAAAATGGGATGCCTCTCGAGCTCTGAATTCGAATAACTTGGGAGATTGCGAGGCTCGATGATGTTTGTCAATTATAATAATAATTTGTTAGTGTTTCTTTTGTCAACTGGTGGCCTTTTCTTTCCGCTCATTTGCATCAGATATTCAGCCAACAATCCTTTCTAATATAATAAGCAAGTTCAGTGGGAATGTAAAGATCAGCTAAAGAAACTGAAACATCGTCGGGCCGAAAAAAGAACTCGAGCTGAGCTGATTCAAGATAAAAGGCTCTGGGCCTCCGAGAAAAAGGGAATTTCTCTGCAAAGGCTTTAGGCCTAATTAAAGAACACTCGACGTTTTCAAAAAAAAAAAAAAAAAAAAAGTGAAGGATGAGAATATCAATCAATTTCTTTATAAAATTCTATAAATAGATTTTAAAAATAAAATTTTAATATGATGATAAAAAAAAATGCAAAATTTCATATCAGTAAACAAAGGCTAAAAAAAAAATCTAGATTTTTTATATAATTTTTTTTTTTTTTTTTTTTGAAACATTCAGTCATAATTATTGAAAAAAAAAAACGTACGTATAAATAAAAAATTTCCTTGGAGGAATTATATAAAATATTAACTCATATTATAATATAATGAGGTCCTTGTTTCTTGATTCAAAGATTAAAATTAAAAATAAAAAAAAAAAAAAAAAAAGCAAAAGCAAACTTTCACCAAAAGGAGGCTTTATTGGGAATTGCGCCAGAATTGATTTGGATTTAGAGATTCTCTAGCCGAAGCCTCGCCCCAAAAAAAGAGGGAAAGTTTTTCACCATTTTAATTGATACAGGACAGAGGAGCTGACAGCCAACATGTGAGCCTTTATAGTAAATAACAACTCTCAACTCCCTGAGACGTTTCGGCTTTATTCTACTAATGCCATCACCAGGCAATTAGAGAGTATTCATGTATAGAGTTGTTATATTGAAATATTTATTTATAAATTAATACTCTCTAATCGGCTGATGATGGCATTAGTAGAATAAAGCCGAAGCGAAACGTCTCAGGGAGTTGAGAGTTGTTATTTAATAGAGGCTTTAGGGGGGGGGGGTCTCAAGATAGTTTTTAATCACATAAATAAAGACAAATTTGAGACGTTTTTGGTTTTTTTTATTCTTCCTACATCCTTGAGGGGCCATAGATCTCTTTTTGTTTTAATAAACTTAATAAATATAAACTAGGTAGAGGCTTGTTTGAAAAGGATGGAATTTTTCCAAGCAATGCTCAAATAGACTGTTCATTAGCCACTTAATATATCGTTTAAGATTGCGAGATATGTTAAAAAAACGAGAAACGAACCCCTGACCCCTAGCAAAAAGCTCTTTGAAATTTAATAATGCTCTGCTAATTCAATAAATAGCAAGTCCATGAAGATTACTAATTAGTATTTATTAATAGCGATGAGAAATGGCTGTAAACTATAAATTGGATATAGGACTCGTAGCAGCCAGCGAATTAAATAAAAGACTTTTATTTAATTATTCAATCAATCGTCGACGTTTCGGTCGCAAATCACGACCTTCCTCGGGACGATTAAGTGTTAGAATACAAGATTAACAATTAATCGTCCTGATGACGGTCGTGATTTGCGACCGAAACGTCGACGATTGATTGAATAATTAAATAAAAGACTTTTATTTAATTCGCTGGCTCCTAAATCCAATTATTTATTAATTCAAACAGCTGAAAAAGGTGATATAAATAAAGATCTGCAATCTATAGCCGAGTGCGGTGCTGTGGATCAGAGGTAGGGCATGCCGAGTGCAAATTGGCAATTTCGTGGTCCAACTCCGGCCTGTTTGAATTAATAGTCATTTAATGAAGATGGGGGACAGCCTGGTGGATATTATTGAGAAGGATGTAGATAAATAATAAAAATCTTGAGATGATATTCAGGCCAATTAGCATTGAGGAGAAAAAATAGGCCTGAATTTCATCTCAAGATTTTTATTATTTATCTGCATCCTTCTCTGTTAATTTAATAAAAATTAAACATGTAGCACGTCTGTAGCAACATCCCAATGATATTAATATCACACAACAACGATATAAAATTTCAATTCTGGCGCAAGGAACACAAAATTAAAAATTAAAATGAAAGTACTCAACTCTCGCTCTTTTGTTGTTAAATGTAAATAAAGCAAGAAATGATCGAGCGATTGCAAATGGCGAGTGCACAGAAAACACAAATATGAAAAAAAAAAAGACTTTGGTCTGTCTATTTTTTGTTTTTTTTTTTTAATAACTAATTTAATATTGCAAGACTCTGAAGGAAGGAAGTAGAGTGAAATGTAAATGTTTAGTCAAAATATGTCTTATGTGTGAATATCTCTAAAAATTATATATATTTTGTTTTGTTAAATATTGTTTTTAAAATAATTTTTATACATTTAAGAGCAAAATAGAGTACTTGTAATTTTAATTTTTTATTATTTTCTTTGACTTTCTCATCTTTTGGCGAAAGTCTATTTACAAAATACTTTTCCTTTTTTTTTTTCCTTAACATCTTTGTTTGTTGGGGGGGGGAGGAGAGAGAGAGCGTCTCAAAAAAAAAAAAAAAAAAAAAATTAAACGTTTAAATATTAAACATCTTGACTAGTGACGAGCTTTTCTTTTTTTAAATTAAAGAAATCAAATCTTTTCGTTTGTGGAATAAAAAAAAAAAAATAATTTTCTTTGATTTTGAATTAATAAATTAAACATTCCGACAATACAAGAATAAAAAATACAAAAATTTCCCACACACAATCAATAATAAAAGGGGGTGATAAAAAATCGATTTTTTTTTTTTTTGTTTTTTAAGGCTCTCTCTGCACTCTCTCCCCAAATTTTATTTCATTTTCTTTGAAGAGACGAGATGTGCTCGCTTACCTCCTCTTCATTTATTTTATTTAATAACTTGCTTCGTGGCCTGCTAGGATATAAAGATCAGCTCCTTCTTCACTTAGAGATCCACCTCGAGAGATCTCTTGGCTAAGATGGCTTTCCAGGACAAGAACTCTAAAAAAGAAATTTAAAACAATATATTAATTAGGCTAGCCGAAATAATCAAAGGAAGAAACCAGCAAAAGACTGCGAGGCCAAACACCCTATGGCCCCCGGGAATCGAACCCAGGATCTCCAGCCTTTCCGGGGCATAGGCGTGCTGTCGATTGCACCAGGCTAACGGAACCTCGACCTAAAACAACTCCCTTTCCCTTATAGGCAGTTAATTACTAACAAAGTGAAAATCTTTAAAGAGAAATTTTTCACTTGTCCGCCGCCCACCCCCAACCAGTAGAGGGACAGACATCTGGGTCTGCGCTATGCGGCTTGGCCTCACCAATAAACAACTGATCTCGAAAAATATTTAACTATTTAAGTACAATCTTTTGTTCGTACGCAAACAAAAAAAGACTTGTTAAATTAAATGCAAAATTTTTGTTTCATGTAGTAGAGCATCGCCAAATCGGCTCTGAGTAGCGAAAGTCGGAAAATTCAATTTTTGAGTTAAGCCTAACAAACGTCGTTGAAACGTCTTCTCTTTTGAGTGCGAACATATATTTCCATTGATTCTGGCCTATTCATTTGTTGCCCGGCTATTTAAATGTAGTCTAGCCCTCGGGGTATGGCGTAGAGGTTAGCGTGCTAACCTCATATACCAAACGTCGCGGGTTCGGACCCCAGGCAGTCCGATGATTTTATTTAAGCCAATTGGATACCAAATGGCTTAAATAAGAATGCCTGGACCCCTATATATATAAATTAATCAATAACGGATATCGTCTAAAGTCTTAAATGGCCTGAGTTGCCGAAAAGACTGTGTGAATGTGTGTGTGAGTGTGAGTGTGAATGAGAAAAAAGTGTGAATGTTTAAAAAAAAAAAAAAAAAAAAAAAAAAAAAAAAAAAAAAAAAAAAAAAAAAAATGTAGTCTATGTGTTTATAAAAGTTTCAAACGCCTTTTCTCGAATTGTTCAATTTCGGACTTTCGCCACTCAGCATTCTCAGCAGGCGATATAACCTAAAATTCATTAACATGGAAAAAACACTCATTCATGTCTACTTCAATAGAGCGGAGAAGGAAAAATAGCTCCAAATGAATTTATATATATAATTTAGAAGCTTATTAAATAAATAAATAAATAAATATTGTAGGAAGAAAGGAGGACTTACTTATCCGAGCCTAGTAATCGATAGACTCTACTTCTATCAGTAATTTCTTGCGTTACTTCTCCGTTTTTAAAACTCCTGCCCTGAACGCCGTGTTTGTGGAAGGCCAAAACGCTATCAGGAAGAGTGACTGAAAAGTACAAAAACAATATTAGTATTGAATGGTCAAACGCAGATTGCCGACCCCTGTTTTATACTAAATCGATTTTGCTATTACTTCAAAAATATTTTCCTTATAATCAAAGGCGAAACCTTTCTATTTTGAGTTAAATATTAAAAAATAAATACCTATTGACTGAACAGTAAAGTCAAAGTGGATTTGTGAAATTTGATTTCTTGACACCTTCATATGGCCCAGGGGAGAAACTATCGAAACTATATCTGAAAAAAGAAAAAAACAAAAAGGGATTATTAATATTTCTATATTAATAAAAATAATTAAAAACAAATATGATTATTTACCATCGTAACAAACTAAAATAGAATCTTTGTCCAATTGAGAAACACTAATAATATTTATATTTTCTCTTCTTGGAATCACAGTCGCTAAAAAAAAAATATTTTTTTTTAATAAATAAAAAGAACGGGAGGGGGAGGGGGTGGCTTGTGTACCTGTGCCGTCAATATCTTCCAATTCGTCGCTATGGAACCAACTCGAGCCCGAGTTCATATTAATAAGTTCAAGTTTGAGCCGATTTTGTTCGTACGCCTGCTTGACTCCCACGCAGACCATCGGGTATTCCAATTCAGGAGTTATGATCATCTCGAAGACAGTCAAAGGAAACGAAAGATTGCACTCCGAGTGCTGGGGGCCATTCAACAAAGCAACAACCAAATTAATTATTATCGTATTACAAACGTTGTGGAACTTGAGTTGAATCAAAAATATCATAAAATTAGAAAAGAATGAAAAATAGAATTTTTGTTTATCACGCACCTTGAGCAACATAAATTTGTTGAGCGGGTCATACCACTGCATGATGAATATGCCAGTTGGCACAGCTCCGCAGAGGTATTTGTAGCCGTTGTAAGGATTACGCCCTACGCAGCATTTTGTACATCCCTTGGTGTCAGCTACTTTGGTTGTTAAAGCAAATTTCCTGGGTACTAGCCTCTCTGGAATTTTATTCATGTGCATTGAAAACCGGTGCAGGTGTTTACTTTGAAGTCCTAACAAATCATGGCGATAGAGATGCGGCGTTTTACCTTAAAGGAAGAAAAAAACAAAATTTATCATCATTAGATTATTATTATTATCGAAGATATGGACGTATCGAATGCTAGGGCCATTTTCGAAATCAGCGGATTTTAAAACTTTAAGCAAATTGACGGAAAATAAAATAAATCTGGTCTATTCTCTAAAAACGGGCTTTAAAATTTAGCATCATAAATTGGGTGTTAAAAAGAAGAGTAATAGCATCAGCGTTAAAAATGCTATTCTTTAAACAAAGTTTTAACAGCAATGTTAACATGTTGCTTTTATCTCAAAGTTGTCGAAATTATAACCTTACTTTTTGGTTAAAGACATTAAATAGGGAGTTAAAATATTAAAAGCACCCCCTAGACATGACATTAATTTTTAACACTATTGACTAAATGTTAACTCTTTGGCGTTAAAGTTTTGGCTTATCCAGAAGAGCAATTTGAGGCTAGGTGGTGTTAAAATGAATTAACGCTGATTTCAGATGTTAAAAGTTAAGTTTTTGCTTAGAGAATAGACCTGCATATCAGCTGTATACATACAAAGGAAGGAACATCGATATGATGAAAACAAGGGCGGATCCAGAGGTAAGTTTCTCGGGGGGGGTAATTACCCCCTTTACCCCCCCTGTATCCGCCCTTGGATGAAAACTAATAATGGATTAGTTAGTGCAAGTATCGTAGATATATTATTGTTGAAATAGCGAGGATCCAGCCAAGGCGAATTCAACCAATAAAACAGCAATTCCCTATTGAGACGTTTCGGCCAAACTTGATTTATCTATCTTCAGTCATCTGAGAAATTGTTCATGAATATAAGAAATATAAACATGTCTCATTTGGCCAAATTCAATGTAATAAGATCATTTACTTCGAAAATTTCTTTGAAGCTTCTATTTTATTACATTGACTCGGCCAAGTGAGAATGTTAATAATTCTTATATTCATGAAAATGACTAGAGATGGCTAAATAAATTTTGGCCGAAACGTTTCAATTGGGAAGTCTGTTTTATGTTGAATCCGCCTTGACTGCTTCCTCGCTATTCCAACAAAAAATAATCCTAATAATAAATATTCAATTCAAAGAAGACAAGGAGGTTTACTCAATTTTGTTGCAGGTGTTAGTGCAAGGTGAAATAATTTTATGGAAATCATCGGAGATTTTTATTGAATGACGATTGATTGCAATTATCCAGTTTCGGTCGTAAGAATCTGGCCATCTTCAGGCCAAAATCTTCTAGTTTCCGAATCTGATAATTGCAATCAGAAGTCATTCAATAAAAATCTAAGATAATTTGCTCTAAGACCTGCAACGAAATTGAGTAAACCTCCTTTGTCTTTTTTGAATTTAACAAACTCTAACTGTTTTTACAAATATATAAATATTATCATTATTATACTGTACAATTTATAAGGAATCGTTTATGGCGCTTATGACTTGTGAGTGTCTTACTCATGTGATTAACATTTAGAAACTTGACACTCAAAATTAGAAATGCAATTTATCGAAAGAGAATAATTAAAGAAGAGAGAGAAGAGAATAGCAACCAGAGAGGGACATGAGGACATCCTTGATAACATGAAGCCAGATGGTGCGTCGAGGATACAATTGATCTATAGCAGCATCATGCAATTCGTTGAGATTTAAATTATAAATTCCCTCTTCCGCTCCAATTAGTATGTGCTGGTCTCGTGTATCCGG
>JAKCPI010024547.1:0-12384 GCA_023213315.1 Euborellia annulipes
TAAAAGTTATAGTTAAAAAAAATAACCCTAGAGGAAGTTCTTTTAAAATCGTCATATTACAAATAATTAATTTATACAAAAGCGTTATAAAAATAATGCAAATTTTCTAAAATAAATATAAAATATTTCATATATAGGGTAAGAGAAGGTAATAAATTTAAATATTAGTTACCTTTTGTCCAATCATTACATTTATCTGTGGTACAAGTTTCACATTCCCCTACAAGATTACATATATCTTTTTTACCGCATCCTCTTGTATAAGTAGTCTCTAAAAAAATAAAAATGAATATTAAAATTTTTTCTGAAAATATTTTTGCAAGAATAGTTTTTTGAGAAAGGAATTGAAATCGCCCGGATTGTCCAAATTTACCCATCCCCTAGAAAAATCTTGAGCTTACGGCTTTGCTTCCATTATAACTAATAGGCCTACTGATTTATAAATTCAAAATTTCCTTATATTTATTTAGAGCTCTCTAATTTCAGTTTGAATGTTTCAATTTAGTGCAAGTATCTTTTATTTTTAATTTTCACATTAGCATTTGAGATTTGAATATACTGATAACTGAAATAAAATTAAATTAATTCTAATCGTTTCAGATAATTATCAATTATTGACACAAGGCAAGTTTGAATAATTTTTTTCAACTTTAATATTTTGTATATGGGCTTGGTCTAGCGTAGCGCTTGGTAGCGTGCCTACCTTCTATACCGAACGTCACGGGTTCGGACCCCAGGCAGTCCGATGATTTTATTTAAGCCATTTGGATACCAAATGCCTCAAATAGAAGTGCCTGGACCCCCGATAGATAGTATAAATAATAAAGGTTATTGTCAAAGTCTTAAATGGCCTAAAGAATGTGCGTATGAGTGTGAGTGTGAATGAGATAAAAGTGTGAGTGTTTTTTTATAAAAAAAAAAAAAAAAACTTTAATATTTTAACCTAATTTTCGGATTTGGAAAAAATTTGTCATCGGTCAAGTGTCTTAATTAAAAAATTGACAAAATTTTAAACATTGGAAAAATTAGATGTTTATTTTGTCAGTCATATTTTTACACTTACTTTCTTTATCATGAAAATAATAATAACATATTTTATTATCTGGACAGTCAACTAATTCACCAAAATCAGGTGGTACACATCCACCATTTTCCGCGTGGCATTCATAACATTGAAGACCTGTTGAATAAATTAAGTTTTTCATCAAAAAAAGCATATAAACTTTTGGCACTAAAAGGAGGGGGTGAGTGCAACAATTTGATTGGGATACTCCAAGAAAAAATATTGTTATTTTAATGGACAACTCGTTACTTGAAGCGGAAGGCAAACGGAAAATTGAAAAATTCATACAAAAAACAAAAAAAGAAAATTTAGCATTTAGTTTATTCATTTCGGAGTTATAGCTGATTTCTGAAAAACTGCAAATTCATCTTAAAAGGGAACTAGGGTTGAAATCACAGAGAATAGGGGACTTATAGTCAACCAAAAGGGAAAAATCTGGTGTGACTGGCGCACAGCACACAACTTTCTCTTACCTTCGGTAATCGAAAGTTGTGTACTGTGCTTGTCACACCAGATTTTTTGTGTCGACATATATTTAGTTCCCGCCAATATATTGGAATTTAAGATGTAAAATTCATAAACATGGGAAAATATTTATATTTTGTTACCATGGCAACCATTTCTCCTATCTTTCCTATGAAGCACAAGAGTAAAGTGTACTTCAATCAATTTTGAGTGCAAAACGAGAATATACATTTGAAAGAGCATCTAAAAAATAATTGATTTTTGAATTTTAATCAAAATCGTTAGAGCGAATTTTGAGAAAATCGAAAAAAACTAAAAAGTACATCAGTAAAGTACTAGTACGTTTTGGCCGATTTTGATTAAAAGCTTATTTTTCCGGTCCCGGGGGGTGTTTAACTTATATATAAAATTTCAGCCTCATAGCTCAAATTCTTCATGCTTAAAAGTGAACACAGACACACACACACACACAGACAGACACAGACACACAGACAGACCATGTCGCGAAAACCACTTTTTTTGGATTCAGGGGACCTCAAAACGTGAAGATCCATCAAAATCTCGACATCGAATTTTTGACATGAATCCAATACTTTCTCTCTATATATATATTACATATATACATAGGTAAGAGAAAGTAAAAATTGAACTCGCCTTCCGTTAAAAAACCTTCCTTGCCTGGGCTTCACACCCCTTCAATTGACTTCAAAATATGAAAAACAAAGAAGTGAAAATAGATACTTAACCAAAAGAAACACCTAAAAAGTTAATTGTTATAACACTTAACACAACACTCAGATATCGATTGCTCATTATCGCTTTAGAAGGTAAATTCACTTAAATGTTTTCATTCGCCTTTTAAATATTAATAAAAATTAATTAATTGCTCTATGATAATGATTATAAAGATAAATTGGATATAATCTAATCCAGATAGAGATAAATGAAATTTTAGTAAAAAAAAAAACTACTAATTTTTATGTCATCTATAGATTCTGAGAACTTTTACGTTTTCGGATTTACATACAGAATTGGCTCGTGCCATCTTTGGCCACTATACTTCTAGATCCTGGAATTTTTGCACCTCTATTAATTATTTTATTATTTTGTTAAATGAATTATTTATTTTTTTATTTAACTATAGCTTTATTTCATTATAAAATTTATGAAAATAAAATTAAAAAATATGGGGAATGACTTCCCCGAGACTTTCTCGTATATTCTTTTGGAATTACGTCTGGGAGTGTGTGTGAACACGATTGCTTAAAAACCAAAGCAGCTAGATAGATGAAATTTGGTATATGCTCCTTACACTAAAATTGTAGAACAAATTGTGAAACAGATGAATTTGTTTATATTTGCCCTTTTTTTAATGACACCTGTATGATTTTGTTTTGATTTTTTATCAAAATTAACGAAAATTTTCTATTTCTTCTTTGATTATTTCAAAAACTATTCAGTTTTCGAAAAAATGTCAAAGAATAAAAACTTTTTAAAATAGAGTATTTTATCATAATATAACAAAAAAATTGAAAATTTCAAAATTTTTGAAAAAACTTTTTAAGTAAAGTACTACTTCCAAGTGACGTATTTACTCCAAAAGTTGATAGAAATCTACAATTTTAGTGTAAGGAGCATATACCAAATTTCATCGATCTAGCTGCTTTGGTTTTTAAGCAATCGTGTTTACACACACACACACACACACACACACACAGAGAGAGAGAGAGAGAGACATAATGCCAAAAATGGTTTTTTTGGACTCAGGGAGGTCTAAAACGTGGAGAAACATCAAAATCTCGAAGTCGAATTTTTTTACGATTACATAACTTTCTCTATACGAGAAAGTAAAAAAACTCTCGAAAATTATTATTTTTTGTTAATTCTAGTGTTATTTTCGGCCTCCGAGGCCATTATACTAAACAATATTGAAAATGGTTTGCGAAGATCAATAGCACAATTGTTAGACTTCTCGCTAGCCACATTTGACCCGTAGCTTACTGATAAGCTAAGATACATTTATTACAGTGAGCGCCATAATTAAGTCCTTCCAGATGGTGGAAGCTAGAGCCTTAAGTACATGGTATAGAGTGAAATAATTTTAATGACCGAGAAGGTAAAATAAAATCTGGTACAAATGATTTTATTTTACATTTATTTTCACATTTAAAATTATTTCTCTATAATATACCATAACTTAAGGCTCTAGCTCACTCAAAAAATATTGTGGCGTACTAAAATATATATATTTTATATTCGTTTGCACTTACTTTACTAATTTCTCTCCCAAATCGTTGAACTTTTTTTTTTAAATATAAATTTTGTATTAATATTTCTAATTAATTTTAAAACTATATTTAATAACTAGCGGCAAGGTTCGCCGAACCTTGCGCTAGTATTTAATAAAAATTTTACAAGGGATTTTTTCACTTTTTGAAATCTTCATCTATAAAACGTAACTTGCACTTGAACTATCTGAAAAATTACAAATGACTAAATATCATTTGAAGATAAATAGAATTAATTCTCGTGATTGGACGTGTTCTTTCTTCCTAAGTCCCTTGTAAGATAAAATGCTTAATTTTAATCCTAGAAAGGGAACTACAAATAGAGATATTTAATTCATTTCCACTATTTTATTGGAGATAATACGAGCGTTCTTGAATAATCTCGTAAAATTTATTTCTTAAGCGACTTGTTAACTTAGAATTTATTGTACCATTAATCTTATCGAACCAAAAAATAAAAATAAAAATAATTATTTCAATGCTATTCGATATAGCCAGAGGCTCTCTTTCATCCAACGGTTCTTTTTTCTTTCTCCTTTCAAGACGATCCATTATTATTTTGACCTAAAGACTAGGTAGAAATAAATAGTAAGGATTGCCTTATGGTCTTAGCTAGCGGCAATCCCGGAACAGGTGTCAAACTCACGAGATTTGTAATTTTCATTCACGATTAATCGGTACAGGTACCATGTTCTCTGACCTTCATTTTAATTCTGATATTCATGGCGCTAATGAAATCCTATATGACTTGTATTGTTTAAATGCTTATTCTGCATTTTTAATTTTAATTATATTCTTTCTTGCTTTTTAAGAAAAACGATTCATCGTTAAAAATTAATATTTAATTTAATCTTTTATTAATCGCTCTTTTAAGACCTTAGCACATTCACCAAATTTTCACTTTCTTCGGAAGATTTCAATGGCAAAATGAGAATATACATTTTAAAGAGTATCTAAAACATAATTGATTTTTGAATTTTAAACAAAATCGTTGGAGCGTATTTTGATAAAATTAAAAAAACTGAAAAAGTACATGAGTAAAGTAGTACTAGTAATCTTTGGCCGATTTTGATTAAAACCTTATTTTCACGCCCTAGGGAGGCGCCTAAATTAAATATAAAATTTCAACCTCCTAGATAAATTCCTTCATACTTTAAATTGAACCCAGACAGACAGACCATGTCGCGAAAACCTCTTTTTTGGATTCAGGGAACCTCAAAACGTGTATATCCATCAAAATCTCGGCATCTAATTTTTGACATGAATCCAATACTTTCTCTCTTACCCTTCGGCAAGAGAAAGTTGTGTGCTGTGCGACCATTACACCAGATTTTTTTAAAAATTTCGAATTTCAATGAAAGTATTGATATATTTCATGAAAATTGGACAATTTTCTTTGCTTGGAAGGGAATCCCTGACCACTTGTGCTTGTGGAGAAAGAAGCGAGACTTCTACTACTGCTCTAAGGCCCTGGAGTGACACTATTCATTTTATCCGTTTGTTTGTTTTCTTAATTATTAAATACTGTATAAAAAATAATAATGTTTTTTTTTTTATGAAAATTACTCTGCATTTTTTTGATTTGTCGACTCATTGAAGCCTTAAAAGATGCAAATTTACGGATATTTCACCCATTTCTTTTATGCCGTTAGGAATTTTATTAAAATTTAATAAATATATTTCACAAGACTAATTAAGAATATTAGTGAAATATTTTTTATCGTCTTAAAAAAGAACATTTGCTCGATCTGGCTTGGCTCTTTAAGTATGTCTCCGAAAGCTTTGTCAAATAACTCAACTCCTTATTATTTATTTATCTCGACTCTTTCTACTGTTTATAGTTAGATAATTAATTCTAAATGGAACAAGATTAGAATGCCTTTTAGAGTTGGGGCATCCCATTACTTCAAGATTTGCTCTAAATTCTTAAAACAACATAAAAATAAAAATGTTACATAAATCAACTTAAACCGGGAACAAATTTTTAAAATATTATACAGAACAAAAAAAGTAGGCTTAGGCCTATTTCCTTTGATTAATTCACCTCTCTTTAAGATTTATTTATGAATATGAGATGCCGAAAAGTCAAAGTCTATTCTTTTTGGTTCTTTAAAATCAAAATACTTGTTTTTTTTTGTTTGTTTTAAATATATGTATATATATATATATATATATATATAGGCTATATTTTTTGATATTTAGGAATCACAATTTAATGGGAGGGAGTGGGGAAAGTGGTCAGATGATTAAAAATCTCGACATCGAATTTTTGACATGATCGCAATACATTCTCTCTCTATATTTCATATACAGAGTAAGAGAAAGTAAAAAGTAAAAACCTATTTTTCAAATATATTATATTAAAGCTGTACAGGGCCGAGGTTTCGGCCTCTTGTCTAGGCTATCTTCAGAGCCGGTTGGATCTTTTTATAGTTTCATTTCTTCTTTTTATAGCACCTTCGCTATTGAAATTGAAATTACGCCTCTGGTCCCATCCAGGCTTAATGATAGAACATTCGCCATTTGTACTGGGGTTAGGGTTCGTCTTCCGTTCCAAGCGATTACATTTTTTTAAATTGGATTATATTTAAATTCTATTAGTTATATTAATTTAGAAAGCCGACCGGGGCTAAGAGAGAAGACGTGCCTGAGATCCCGGGTTCGCATCCTGTGCCAAGCGAGAAAAATTTAGTTCAATTGAATTGGCTACTAATCATTTGAAATAAACAGGGATATAGTCTAAATGCCGAAAAAGACCTTTAAAACAAATTTAAAAAAATTAATTTAGAATAATGGAGACTAACAAGTCTAAATTGTCTCAGCTGCCGAAAAATATAAATTTAAAAAATTTAAAATTACATTCGATAGCGAAAGATTAATTAATATCTGTTTTATTTGAAGTAGATACCATGGTATATAGCTGAATGTTGATATTCAAATTTGGTAGAAAGAATTAGCAAAGCAGTAGTTTATATTTCACTTTATTGTCAAACCAGGGCCGACATTTCGGTCGCATATGGGACTTTCTTCAGGGCCATGTTAATATATATCCTCGCCAAGTTATATTTACTTCATTCACTCTCTGTCCATGGAATGAGAAAAATCAATTTTTGGGCATTAACATGGTTAAGCCATTTATTTACATTTGTGTATGCCCCATATAACTTGGCGAGGATATATATTTTCAGACATTTGCCTGGCCCTGAATCTGGTCCCTTATGTGACCGAAACGTCTACCCTGGTTTGACAATAATCTCTGATTAGTTTGCCTGAAAATATAATAAATTTAATATTTACACCCAATATTTTTAATTTAATAAAAAAAATATGGGGATTGACTTCCCCGAGACTTTCTCGTATATTCTTTTGGAATTACGTCTGGGTGTGTGTGTAAACACGGTTGCTTAAAAACCAAAGCAGCTAGATCGATGAAATTTGGTATATGCTCCTTACACTAAAATTGTAGATTTCTATCAACTTTTGGAGTAAATACGTCACTTGAAAGTAGTACTTTACTTAAAAAGTTTTTTCAAAAATTTTGAAATTTTCAATTTTTTTGTTATATTATGATAAAATACTCTATTTTAAAAAGTTTTTATTCTTTGACATTTTTACGAAAACTGAATAGTTTTTGAAATAATCACAGAAGAAATAGAAAATATTCGTTAATTTTGATAAAAAATCAAAACAAAATCATACAGGTGTCATTAAAAAAAGGGTAAATATAAACAAATTCATTTGTTTCACAAATTCATTTGTTTATATTTACCCTTTTTTTAATGACACCTGTATGATTTTGTTTTGATTTTTTATCAAAATTAACGAATATTTTCTATTTCTTCTGTGATTATTTCAAAAACTATTCAGTTTTCGTAAAAATGTCAAATATAAACAAATTCATTTGTTTCACAAATTCATTTGTTTATATTTACCCTTTTTTTAATGACACCTGTATGATTTTGTTTTGATTTTTTATCAAAATTAACGAATATTTTCTATTTCTTCTTTGATTATTTCAAAAACTATTCAGTTTTCGTAAAAATGTCAAAGAATAAAAACTTTTTAAAAGAGAGTATTTTATCATAATATAACAAAAAAATTGAAAATTTCAAAACTTTCGAAAAAACTTTTTAAGTAAAGTACTACTTCCAAGTGACGTATTTACTCCAAAAGTTGATAGAAATCTACAATTTTAGTGTAAGGAGCATATACCAAATTTCATCGATCTAGCTGCTTTGGTTTTTAAGCAATCGTGTTACACACACACACACACACACACACACAGACATAATGCCAAAAATGTTTTTTTTGGACTCAGGGAGGTCTAAAACGTGGAGAAACATCAAAATCTCGAAGTCGAATTTTTTTACGATTACATAACTTTCTCTATACGAGAAAGTAAAAAAATGTTAAATATTTTTCAACTATAGACCTATAGACCTTATTTTCTACGCTATAAGGAGTCTTTTCTTCTTTTTACAAAATTCCTTATCAAATAAAGACAACAATTTCTTCTACAAACATTGAAAAAGAAAAAAGTCAGCTAATAATATCCTTAAGTTGTGAAGTGGAATTTAAACACAGACATTGCATTAAAATAAAAAAAAATTCCAGCAGGGTGAAATGATATTGTAATTTAGGCCCCGCCCCCCTCTTCAGGCGTAGCGGGATCCTCAGCTTGGAGCCGGCTTCGACTTCTTTTCTCTTAACTTGGTCTTAGTTTAGTCAATTGTCGGCTGTCTTTGGTTGAAATTGTTTTCAGGTGTTTCTTAACATGTGCCTTAAAGTTTTACGTCCCTTATCTCTAAATAATTTCTATCGATTTGGGCTGGATCCCTAAATCATGTGATGTTTGTTATTAATATTTATTGAAATAGCTAACTAAATCACTAATTATGTTTTGTAAATAAGTGAACTCTACTAGTGTAAGTGTCATCATTATTCAATTTAACCCTCAACATTGCTGGATTTATATTTTTTTAGCTCGCTTTTGTATTCATAAAGTGCGCAAGTCCCGTGGTCGGTCATAAATCAGAATTCAACATTTTTTGTTTGTTTTGGGGATAGTCAAAATATCTATATACTTATTTATGGGCAAATCGATTTTTTCAAAATATATTATAATTTTTTTTTTTTTTTTAATAATATAAAAAATTCGCCATATAGACTTTAAACAGGACTTATTATTTTTCAATTACCTTACATATGATCCAGGCATATTTATTTACACCATTTGGTAGCCAAATTATTTATTCGGACTGCCTGGGATTCCGAACCCACACCCCTTTTAAAGTTATCAATATTGACATTTGTCATATCTCTAACCTCTCAGTAAGGGGAGGGGAGTTAGAGTTTAAAGAAAACTTTTCTTTAAATGCACACGTCCCGGCAGACAGATGGCATGCGGAAAATAGTGAAAACATAATGTAGACATCATTCTCACAATACCAGCTAGCCGTTATAATAATAAATTTGATTATTTTTATTTTAATCCATGCACATCTCTCTGTTTATGTACCGTTCTGCTTAATAGATTTCATCAAAGGAAAAGGAATAAATCCTATTTTCTATTAGAATTTGCCATATAAAATCCAAAAATTGTTATAAATTATAAATTTCACGGGGTTGGAACTCCGCAAAGGATTTTCCAATTCATTTCTGCTCAACTCTGATGTTTATAACTTCTAAAGAGATTTAACAAAGCACGCATTGTTTGTTTTAGAATAGCAATTAATTCAAAAATTAATTGATTTGCTCATTTGTGTTGCCTATCTTCCAGCAACCAAATACAAACGAATTAAATTTGTCGATTTTGTTTTTGATGTATTGTTTCTCTTATTTAAACAAAATTAATTTCGAAACGGATCATATTCTTTATTAATAATCTAAACAATACCTGCATTGTGTCAAAAGTTTTTTTATAAACCGACTTTTTATTAAAATCGCATTTTTTCCATTTATCTATTAACTTATATTTAAAATATAAGAAAAAAAGTGTCGTTAGATCCGGCATGGGACCGTTAGGGCCGTCCCCGCCCTTCCTGGTTCAATTTGTTGACTTAATGCTAGTTTTCTCACACATGAATGTTATTTTTCAAAAAGAAAAAAGAATCACCTTACTTTATTCTCACAATTCAATTATAATATAGCCTATTCCTTTGCAATAATTATAGGCAATTTTTGTTAATGAAGAACAAACAAAAGATCTCATGTTCTAACAGGGCCTGTGTTATTAAAAACATGATATATAAATAAACTGAATATTATAATATAGGATATTATATTTTCTAAAAAAAAGCAAATGAAAATAAAAAATCATCTTAACTTTAACCGAAACCAGTTTTACATCGTATCTCTTTGGAAAAATTTTTATTTCTATTTTAAATATTGATTTTTAATTAATATTCAAGTATGCTTAAAAAAAGTACAATATGTGCGTGCGAGGCTAGAAATTAGCAAAATTTTGTTTTATTTGACAAAATATTTCCAATTTTTTTATTTTGCCCGTTTGGTTTCTAAATTTTTGTTTAAAAAAGTGTGCCGCATAAATAAAAGTAATAAAAAAAAATGAAATATATTAATATTTAAGCATTTTTTAAATAAAAAGTTTTGTCTTAGAGAGGGCCCGGGCCCCTGGGGGCTCAGGTGAAAACGGAAAAATTTCGATTTAAAAAAAAATTTATGAAAATTTGTCTTTGAGAGGGCCCGGGTCCCTTGGGGCTCAGATAAAAACGTAGGCCTTCCAAGCCCCCCCCCCCCCGTATCGCGTGGTGTACGTTACGCCACTGTGGAGGCCATTGGGCTATTCCAAAAAATGAACGAGATAATTTTAATATTTCTTATAAATTAAATATTATCTTATTTTTTTAATTAAAAAATTGTAACACTAATATAAAAAGGCCTTTTTCTAGACCGTACTAAAGTTTTCAAAAAACAAAAAATAGATCTTACAATATTAAACGTAATTAAAAAAAAAAATAACGTTATATAATTAGGACCTATTAATTACATTTACTTTTAAACATCTGGTGTGACAACCAGCAAACTTTTCCTCCTGAGCGTCAAAATAAGTGGTTTAATTTAAATCAATATTCGGGCTGATAATCAAATAATTTTATATACAATATAATTAAAATACTTTTTGAAACTCTCAAAATTATTCCCATTTGAGAATGAGACAAAAAAAAAAAATATGTCCGAGAGCCCATCACGTTATAGTGGATAAAAAAAATGCTGTTAAAATTATAACTATTAAATACTCTTTCTTTATCTCCTTAGTGAGAAATAAAAATAGAAATTTTAATTAATCACTTTAAAAAAAATAGTACAGTAAATATTTATATAAGAGATACAAATAGCAAATATTTAGTTTTTTAGGTAATCCCTCATTTCTCCGAACAAACCCAAGTTGAAATATGAATATTTATTCACTTAAATCACTTTATTATTCTCTATTTGATTAAAAAAAAATCTCATTACTAGTTTTATTATACATTAAATATTTATTTTTAAAGCTTATTATTTTGACCTACTATGCATTTCCAGCAATGTTGAGCCTTTTTAATGTCAGGTGTTTATTTCTCTCCAAAACAACTAACGGAAAATTAATTCGCCCACGAATAGTAGAATGATTGCCATTGCCCAGGTGACTTCGACTTCGACTTCAAGAGGTTCCAAATAATCACATTCATTTGAACAAGATGTACCGGTACAATCCTGAAAGACAGCCACCTGTGAGACTCACTGGATCTCTTGTGATCCAGCATCATCCTGTTTGTCCTCATCGTCGTCTCTCTGGACCCTCATTAAGTGACTCCAGCAGTTCGGGTTACGATCGCCGGAAAAATTTAATTCCACAATCTCGACATCATCCGCCCAGGCGGTATGTGTCTTCGGCAACGTTGATGAACGTTTTATCTTGTTTCAATCAAATTAAATATCCGAATTAAAATGAAATGTCATTGGAGAGGCATACATATTTAAAAAAAAATAGATCAAATTTTGCCAAATCCTTTCAAATCTGCTTGCCAAAAGGAATATAAAAAAGATATTTTTAAGGAAAAAAATTGGCATTTAACGTAATTTTAGTCATTTGTGAATGAACCCAGAATTATTTTGAAGATTTTTTGAATTGGATGTCATCAAAACAAATATATCAGTATCAATGTAAAAGAAAATAATAATTTCTTAGTACATGGGCGTAGCCAGACATCTTGTTAGTGGGTGGGCAACCACTCGTTAGGACAAGAGGGGGGGATGCAATTAATATAATATAGAGATATTAATTATTTATTTAAATAAAAAATATTAAATTAATGTAGTGAATTGGGGGGAGTGAAAAAAAATTCACATTGGGAAAAATATATATTTGTTTTTAATAGACAAAGAACTAATCAGGTCAAGACAAGGGGGCATTATGCCCATTTCTTAGTGTATAAAGATGGATACAAAATCATTTCGAAAACCTACCGGGGTCTATTTAGTGTATAGAATTTTAGGACCTATCTCTTGTGCGAATTTTAAAGAACTCGAGAAATTATAAAATAATGCGTTTATTTCTACTCTGAA